>JAOTOL010001554.1:1610000-1637500 GCA_034440575.1 Imbricaverruca yamaguchii | reverse complement strand
CCCTCACGTCGCACCACCCGGCCCAAGGATCTGCTTGAGGGCAGATGATATCCAAGAACCTAACGTCGCGATCGCTGGTCGGTCAGTGTCAATCTTGTGATACGGCTGACACTACCCAGCTACGTGCGCCTGGATAAGAACCGGCCGAGGAAAAAGCTGACGGAAGTCGGAATTACACCAAGGAGTTCCCCACCCGAAATTGACGCATCAGCCGACTACGTTACCGAGATGCCCCCATTACAGCACTGATAATCAAAGGAAGATCTATATAAAAGGTAATTTATGAGACGTGTGGCTACTGTGTGATAAGGTGCAACCCAATAGACACACAGTTGATGCTGGTGTGCCCGAAACAAGCTAGGTGACTACGCCCGTAAAGGACTGTATTGGCAAATCTCCGCTCGACCACAGAGGGTGCAGATGGCACAACACGCTGTGGCACAATGAATGCAGCCCACAAACGAGAGACAGGTAACAACTTACCGGCAGCGCACCTTACTGCATCAGAGTGGCTTGCTATATCGAACGCACTTGGGTTTTAGGGCGTTTCGCGCTATTGGGTACATAGTGGCAAATCGAATGGATATGGTGATCGTTGTCGGATGCAAACCGATGGGCAAGTCGGCGTGCCCAGTCTGCTCCAGCGGTTGAGGCGTGTTCGACTGAACACGAGCAGTTGCAACTGCTTCGAGTTGGAGAAGTGTTGATTAAAACTCCGGCACCATAATGCCTCCAACATTGATACTAAAGAGAGCTTGATGTGGCCATCCTACACGACAGGTGCAATGTACTAAAACTGTCGGCAGCGGTGACTCATACGGCGTCAACTCACTGGTGCCCGCCTCTTGCTCCTTCCTCGTCCGCGGGAGCCACGCGCCCGATCTCCGCCTGCCGGGGAGCCGTGCACGTCACAAGTCTGGCTCACATCACAGCCGGCGTGTACAGTAACTCTATGTCAAGGTGTAGACGCCGTGTATGGCCATACTGCCGCTACTGTGGGGCAGAGGCTACTCACACACCCATACGCAGTCTGACCGGAGTGCCTATGTCAACCCTCCAGTGTATGACTGACCCACTATGGCTGTGTTGACTGTCCCTATACTCACCCCTCATCCTTCCCTTCCCACTCTGACTCACTATGATTGGAGCGGCTGATTGGATGACTAACACCATGATCCCCCCCGCACCCTCACCTCACTTCACCCCACCCCTACTCACCTCACCTCACCTCACCTCACCCCACCCCACCCCACCCCACCCCACCCCACCCCCCACCCCACCCCACCCCACCCCACCCCACCTCACCCACCTCACCTCACCTCACCTCACCTCACCTCACCCCACCCCACCCCCCCACCCAACCCCACCCCACCCCCCACCCACCCCCTACCCCCCACCCCCACCCCCCCCCCCCCCCCACCCCCACCCACATTTCCCACCAAAACTCACTATGTTCGGGCTGTTTTCCCCCTCCCTCGTATTCGACTCACCCAGTCATTATGGTCGTGTTCGACTCACTATGGTCGGGTTGGCTACCACCCTCATGTCCTACGGACTCACTATGGTCGGACTGACTGCCACCCTCGTACCCCACTGACTCGCTACGGTCGGACTGGGTGCCAGCCTCGTGACCCACTGACTCACTATGGCCGGGCTGACTGTCGTCCTGCTCGATACCGATCAGCTCGTCGACGAAGTCGCCACCGGCAATGTTGACGCCAATTTCGGGTATCTGCAGACCGTTGCCGAACATCTCGCGCGCCTCGTCTGAACTGAGTGCCGTCTCCAGCCGGTCTAGCGCCTCAGAGTCCAAAACTGGCCACATGTCACCTCGGGTCAGGTCAGGTCAGCCTAGAAGAACAAAACTGCCCGCAGGTGGTCAAGCCGGGCAAGGTCAGTAGGTCCAGCGACTTCGAGTCCGGAACTTGTCAAAGGCAAGATCATCGCATCAGACTATGACAATGGGCGCTCCGTTGACGGGTGACGATCGGTCGCGGTCAGCAGTCGGAATGAGGTCAGGCCATGGGTGAAAAGTTGAAGGACACGGTACCTCGACCGTGATACAAGCAGAGTCAGCACAGTGCTATTCAGATGTCAACAGGGGGCAGACCTCAGAGTTACGACCTCAAGACTGAACCCGGTGTCAGTCAGGTGGCCTCAGGTCACTCGCTGAGCCCCAACTTGCTGCTGAGCTCTGCTCAAACCTGTGACCTCGGGTAGCTCACTGATCCCCACCAAAGGTAGGGCGTAGGGCCCTAGGTAATTCACTAACCATATAGTCAGGCCCGTGGCCCCAGGTCACTCGCTGAGCCCTGCTCCAAACCCGTGACTTGGGATTACTCACTTAGGCCTGCCTCAGGCACCGCCAGCGGCTCGGCGGTCGCGGCTGGCACTGACACGGTCTGCTGCAAGGAGTCCTGGTCGATGCTGACTATGTTGACAGCGCCAGGGTTACTTGCTGAAACACGAGACATTGGGTCAGCCGTGGTTCACACGATATGTCGGACAGCCGTGGCTCATACGAGACGTCGGTCAGCCGTGGCTCATACGAGACGCCGGTCAGCCGTGTCTCATACGACATATCGGCCACCCGTGGCTCAACAGATCGACGACTGGTGGGTCCTGCGGTGGGACGACGGCGACACAGCCATACTCCCGCGCCAAAAAGCTGTTGTCTTAAATCTGCAGCAGCCAGCAGCACAGCTCACACATACACCACAGAACAGATTCTGGGAGTGGGATCTCCAGTTCGGATCGGTCGTAAATGGAACATACATGGTATTCGTGTACACGAACTCATGTTAACGGAGCCAGATGGGCGCGGGGATGACGAGCAGGTAAGGCGCATACGTCGCTGCCCTGGCACAATACTAACACCAACACTACGTAATGGCAGCAGCACAGAACGACGACTGACAGCTCAGTAGCGGCCGATCCAGCTGCGCGGGAAGACTCGAGACGCCCCTCCCCCTGGTGAACCCAAAATACGCTCGTACGGGCGAGCCATACATGACCTCCTCAAGTGTGCCAATAAACACGACAAAGTGCCTCCGCTGATTGGGTTCAAAATTGAATCCATGGGCACGCTGACGCACACGCACACGAGCACGTGCACGCCGTCAGGCTCACGTACACACAATCAGCACATCAACGCCAGGGGGGAGGCGATCAGCGCACGGGTTTCCACATGGACGTGCTGCCGCTGCAGGCCTCCAGCTCCCATACGCCACTGTGACGGTCCGGCCCGGTCCGGCCCAACACTCACTGATGAGACGCTGCATCGTGGCCGCGTCGATCTCCTGCGTCTGGCCCGTGGCGTCGTCCATGACGATGATGATGGCGTTTTGTGCCGCCGTCGACGCCAACCCGTCCTCCTCGCCAACGATCGTAGTGTTTGACATAGTCGCCTGCGAAGTAAGCGTAGACATTGTCAGCGGCGAACGTGGCGCGCCTGCAGCGGGGGTGGTGGCAGCAGCAGCCGGATGAGAACGTGGCTGCGCAAGAATATCGGCCCGGCAACACGTGGCCGAAAAAAGGCGGTCGGTCCGCATCACCCCTTCGATCTGGTGGTGGATGAAGCTGAGGTAGATTATGTGGGGGGGGGGGTCGGAGGTGAGTTGGGATAAATTTAGATATTCAGTCATTGATGCATAAGCCAGGAATCATATCTGGCGTCCGTCCGCGAGGACGCGGATCGAAATAAATTGGAGATTGCGCATGACAGGATGTGAGGTTGCATATGGGGCATACATTGCTCGGACGTGAAGGCACGACGCGTGATCGTGTCCGGTTTCGTGTAAATTTTACTAAAATTGTCTGTAGCGACGACGTTTGATGGGTTTGAAGTTCAATGGCGCATCGACTGCATCGGTCACGAAGCGTTTGGTGGGTTTGGTTGTGCGTTCGAAGGTGCGTCGCCGCCTCTTGTTTCATGAAATCAGTTTCGTGTATTCACGCTGAGGCACCACATACAAAAAAAAATAACATAATTAATCGCCATCAGGAAACGAGCAACGAGTTTTGCTTTAGTTAATTTAACCGATATCAATAAGAATTAAATCAATGCCGGCAAATGACATCTGGATATATAGTTATGAATAGCCCCGGTTATCTTCGTGTAATTGTGGTTTTAGGGCGCATCGACCATGGCTGGTCATTTAGCGCCCATCCGGTTATCTTCGAATCACAACTTAATTGTAGTCAGCCGATTCACATCCCGCGCATACCTACCTCTCCGCGAACGCGAACATTCAGTCAGAGGTGCGGCGAATGGGTGAAACAGCCCCCACGCCTCATTAGCACCCAAGAATACATATCGAACAAGAACTTTTCATGTTTTCACCACGCAAAACCATAATTTTCGGCGCACTCTGTACGACGGAAGCTGTCTGACACCACATTTTGTTTTCGTCCCCCGCCGCCCCCAATAATGTTCAAAAATGAACATCCGTGCACCCCTTTCCCCTTCCGAAGATCCTTGCTGCGCCACTACATGCAGTTCTATATACATTTTTAGAGGTGTAATGCCTCACGGCATTTTCGAGTGAATATGTACTAGTTTACCTTCGTTAGACCCCGACACACATACACGAAAGTAGCATACCTTCCAACTACAAAAAAGCCCTCATTCATCGATACATGGAAAGCAGCCAACTAAAGTACTGAACAACGCTACATGTGCTAACACCTAGCTGTCCCGCCCTCCCCCCATCTATTTCACCCTCAGTCTTTTTCCCCTGTCCCTGCACATGTGCATGTGTAGGGATACATATCGCATTCGGCAATCCTTAGGCAGTTTGCCGTCAATAGAGCTCACGGCTACCAAACCATATAACTTCACGCACTGCTGGATCTTCAATCCCCTCCTTTAAGCATCAGGACTTTAAAAATATAGGTATTCGCTGTGCAATAGGTTGCGAAGCATGCTGGCACCATATTCTAATAAGTCTCCCGACGTTTCCGTCGCGGTTCCCGGGGTTTCATCTTCGGCCTTCAGAAGGCGGCGGCGCAAAGTTGCGTAACCCGGAAGTGAAGATCTCGACTTTGCCGGAATGCCGCCCGCAAGCTTCTGAATGTCAACGCAAAAATAAACTGAAGTCAGTCAAACGACCCTTCCACCGAACGGCGCACACCTCCGCCCTTCCTTCGACCACAATATGGCGCGAGCAAATTCTCCTGTGCCCACTGCCGAAAAAAGCGATTCAACTCGGGAACAAACCTCGGCTCAACCACCACCAGAATCGACTACAATAAAAAAAAAGCAGAATCGGGTGGGCAGAGATCAGGGAGCACTCCATAAAGTAATACCACAGCTTGAACACTGACGCCACCAAATGTCTCATCTCCGTCCATTCTGACAGAGCGTCACCGTGCCGCAAGTTGCGCGGCATGAACTTAGTGCACCGAATCAGTGGTAGAATTAGCAAACATCATCTCAGGTACGTGGAGCAGATGACGTGATTAGATACCAATTGCATGACGAACTTCAAATTGAAATATCACGCTCGCGGCATGTCCGACAGCACGTCATTTGAACCCGCACCTTCTAGAAACCGATAAGTGCAACCATAATATATAGGAATATCAGATCGGTACATTCACATATCATATCCAATATCAGAATACGAACGGTACATTCATTTTCGGACTCTACCAGATAAGTGCAGCGCGTAGTCCGTTTCGGGGAAGGAACTTGCAGCATATTAATCTCAATATTGCTTCTAGTAATTAAAAACAAAATGCTCGAGATGAGGGAAAACGAGCATCCGGCACGTAGAAACCGCCATCATGCACGGTACAGACGGCGCCTTTTCCGCTCAGCGGTTTTAATTTCACATCACCGGGGAGCGTAGGCACATCTGGAGAGAATATAGCTTCCCTGTCATGACGAAACAAAACATGCGGGTGGGCACACCTGTCATCGCTCCTGAGGAGTTGGCACAATTATGAACTAGTCCTTTGCGCTGGCTGCGCCTGACTCAGCGCTTCTGCGTTGCGTCAAGTACGCTACCGCTGGGGTACCAGCTGTATTTATGAGAGTAAAGCTCAGTGCAATACACGTGCGTGGATCGCAGCACAGGTGAATCAGAGCAGCGACGTCAGGCGCGCACCCACTCGCCCTCCTGTGTAACAAATGTGCTTTCCCCTACGATTTGAGGGAAATCTTTCGCATATTAGCACGGTTCTAATCGTTCCCAGTGGAGAAAATGCAGTACTAAATTGCAATAGAGTTACGCTTTACTTGGGTCGAGCGTTGGGCCTCAACATGAAAATCGGGCGTGCCAATAGATTGGTTGGTGTCACGCCTGGACGTGGTAACTCTTGGATCCAATTGCCTCTCCTAAAGTGATTTTCCTCCTGTCTCTTATGCTTCACATGAAGCCAGATGCCTACTGTGCGTAACTGTACTGCATTTAAAAATACTGCACCGCGTGGTCATATGCCAAGCGAGCGTTGCCGAAACGACTACGGATACAACAAAATCGACTAAATTACCTCGTTCTTCATTACTGTCTATACGTCTCGACTTCTGGATTTCAGCACTCATAAACCAAAATCCAGATTCATCGGGTTGGAAAAGCGCAGGTGTTAAATACAGGTGTCAACCAGTATTCATTTAATTAAGTGTACGTCCAGAGAAACTGGTATTGCTGCATAATCTGTTCCGACTACTCTTGATGACCATGCATGGCGCTACCATGCTCCTTTACCGTGCTCGGCTTACCTTGGCACCCTCTGCGACATGCGACAACACGGCGTGGGATCAGCATTGCTCATCACGGACACGAGACTGAAACCACGCAGTGGCCGCATACACACGTGTATCTTCGCATGTGGCATAGGCCTTTACACGGTACTGATGCGCCCACTACACTACTTCATGTGACCACCACCCGACGCCACCACTCCACCCAGAGTACACCAAGACGTGCAGCCTGGGGCAGATCCGACGCAGGCGGTGGACACGACAGCCGTCCGACAGGTACGGTGGACACGGTAGCCGTCCGACAGGTACGGTGGACACGGTAGCCGTCCGACAGGTACGGTGGACACGGTAGCCGTCCGACAGGTACGGTGGACACGGTAGCCGTCCGAAGGTACGGTGGACACGGTAGCCGTCCGAAGGTACGGTGGACACGGTAGCCGTCCGAAGGTACGGTGGACACGGTAGCCGTCCGACAGGTACGGTGGACACGGTAGCCGTCCGACAGGTACGGTGGACACGGTAGCCGTCCGACAGGTACGGTGGACACGGCAGCCGTCCGACAGGTACGGTGGACACGACAGCCGTCCGACAGGTACGGTGGACACGACAGCCGTCCGACAGGTACGGTGGACACGGTAGCCGTCCGACAGGTACATCCTCGCGGTGGGCGATGCACCGTCCCAGTGTTCGCACGTGGACACACCACGGTTATCCATATGGGTAAGCCGACTCGAAACCCTGGGTTATTTACTTTATCACGCGCTCAATTGCTGGGCCACATGGAGTCGCCAACCTCCGACGTCGACAGGCTGGAGCCGAATTGAATCCCGCTGGTTGCTGGATTCGAACCCACGATCTTACGAGCAAAAATTAAACGTCCTGCCGATTGAGCTATTGCGACCGGGTAAGGTAAGCCGATCCCACAGGCACGCGGCACGAATGGACGTCTGCGGGCGTCGCTGACCCACCGCCGGGCCCACAACCGCGCCAGCACATAGTGTCTGAGCGTCAGCACGACCAGCCCAGCCTCTCCCACTCGATCCGTGGAATGTTGTCTGAGCGTAAAACGTGCGGCACCAATCAGCCGACGATAATATCGGTAATGAGACCATGGCAACAAAAGTCAGCAACGCAAACAGACGAGCCGATGCGAAATTCAGGTACGCAGTGGCGAGTGTCGTTTGAGTCCCCAGAGCAGTGATATACGGGCGACGGCCACTACTTGTAGTCGTGTCAGCTTCTGTTATTCACCGCATACAATAGGTGCATTCAGAACACCAAACCCATATCACAAAACTAACGACGGGCTTGGGCGACGGTCACTATTTGTAGTCGTGCCCACTCCTGGTATTCACTGCACACAATACATAGTGCATAGTATACATTCAAAACACCAGACCCATATTACACAACACGCGCTAAAACATCTAAATGTGCCTCAAACTCGCCTTAAGGAGACAATGCGTGAAGCATGATTCCTGAATCATCAGTCACAGACACCGATACCCAACACCTACGTGTGTTGCACACTGGTCGTGTTTCCATATCAAAGGACGGTCATCACGGACCGAGTGTCATGAAACACATGACGGTATACTGGTTGAGGTTCCCCACCAAAGGACGGTTAGCATGGATAGAGTGTCATGAAACACATGACGGTGTACTGGTTGAGGTTCCCCACCAAAGGACGGTTAGCATGGATAGTGTCATGAAACACATGACGGTGTACTGGTTGAGGTTCCCCACCAAAGGACGGTTAGCATGGATAGAGTGTCATGAAACACATGACGGTGTACTGGTTGAGGTTCCCCACCAAAGGACGGTTAGCATGGATAGAGTGTCATGAAACACATGACGGTGTACTGGTTGAGGTTCCCCACCAAAGGACGGTTAGCATAGATAGAGTGTCATGAAACACATGACGGTGTACTGGTTGAGGTTCCCCACCAAAGGACGGTTAGCATGGATAGAGTGTCATGAAACACATGACGGTGTACTGGTTGAGGTTCCCCGCCAAAGGACGGTTAGCATAGATAGAGTGTCATGAAACACATGACGGTGTACTGGTTGAGGTTCCCCACCAAAGGACGGTTAGCATAGATAGAGTGTCATGAAACACATGACGGTGTACTGGTTGAGGTTCCCCACCAAAGGACGGTTAGCATGGATAGAGTGTCATGAAGCACATGACGGTGTACTGGTTGAGGTTCCCCACTAAAGGACGGTTAGCATGGATAGAGTGTCATGAAACACATGACGGTGTACTGGTTGAGGTTCCCCACCAAAGGACGGTTAGCATGAATAGAGTGTCATGAAACACATGACGGTGTACTGGTTGAGGTTCCCCACCAAAGGACGGTTAGCATGGACTAAGTATGAAACACATGGCGGCGAAGCGCAGCCACACAAGCAGGCTGCAATCACACAGCACACACCGCCGATTATAGGATAACTGAGAACGATCACTGATGGACACCTCTCCTGAGACTTAGCTGGGTCCACAATGCATTTTTAATCAGCATATCATGTGTACACAATGGACTGTTAAAGTCGCTCCGAGCAGGCGATTCGGGACTCCAGCGCCCACCACGGTATTCACGAATGCCTAAGATGTTGCAGGTGGCGCTAGGTGCACAAACGCATCTGCGTATGCCACTGCCCCCCCAAAAAAAAAAAAAAAAACACACACACACACACACAACACCACGATATCCATCGTTCACGCATCGCCCGACTCCTTTATTGGTATACCTTCAGTTCAACACTAAACTGCCAGGGAAATACGAACGCGATCAGTTGCTATGCTATATGTCCGGGCTGCACGACGTAGCCACTCAAGGCGCCAGAGAAAGCTACGCAGCACATCACGCTTTCGACGGGTCACCTGCAGTGGCAGTGATCGCAGGCTCCAGGCTTAACAGCTTAAGTACGGCGAGCAGGGCAGTCCCCGGGCACCACCGCGGCGTCTTTCTGTCTGTCAAAACGGTGAAAATCACGGCTCGCCTCTACCGCCATCAGTTCGCTCACAAATACCTGCCCTGGTGGCTGACGCCGCAGCAGCCAGGGCAGACGCAACGGCCGTAATGGAACTTCGGAAAGTAGCACGGTGGATGCTCTTACTACTCGGGAACAAATTACGATTGGCACTTGGACACGCTGGCAATGTGGTCGTGTCTGCCCCGATGAGAATGCTGCAGAGTGGACGCGCTCGAAGCACCTGCTGCCTCCCGGCGTTCGCACCGTTGCAGGCTTTTCACGAGGCATAAAAGGCTACCACCTCAGCAGCAGATTTTCGCTGAATCGGATGGCAGATGTGTGTGGTATAATTAATATCCACGTTGCAACATCGTGTTTTCATCTTCAGCGCTATCATTTCTGCTGAGCTCGATACCTTTGTCACACAAATGCTAGCTCGCCCGTGAAGGCACATTAAGGTGTGTTGTACTGGCAATGGTGATACAGCACCACCCATTATGCATTGGTTGGTTATTGGTTTTACGACACATCGACCGTTGAGTCATGCAGCGTCGCCCATCTCTCACGCCGATAGGTCGCGGGCGAAGAAGTAGCGACAGGTGAGACTCGAACCCACAACCTTTCGATTGTGAGACGAACAACTTACCCACAGGCTACTCGTCCCCCACCCATTATGCATTAGAACACGTTGAAAATGCCCACGAGTCACATCACATGAGCACTGGTGAAATAGATGTTTATTTAAAATGGCTTATCCAGCTCCATAGACAGATGAACTAACCGCAACTGCATATAATTGGTACAGTCAGGTTTTAATATCAATTATATGCCGGAATATTTATATACATATCTCAAGAACATCTAGAAATAGCGTGGACCGCATTACACAGGCAATTTAGCTCCCTTCGACTTTGGAGCAGTTGTTTATCATCCCATTCACATGTCAGGGGCGAAAAAGATATGACGAGTTGCTGAATAGAACGTCATGAACGAAACACTTGAATTTGGAGCAGGCAAAAAGACACATAAATGTATTTTAAAAACTACATAGAATTGGTATGGTCAGGTATTAATATCATGAGCATCATATTTATATGCTAGATGATTTATGTACATATATCAAGAACATCTACAAATAGCACAGGCTACATTACACAGGCAATTTGGTTCCCTTTGGTTTCTGAGAGGTTATTATCATCCCCTTCACATCCCAGGGATGGAAAAGAAAGTTCCTGAGCAGAATGCCGCGAAGGAAAAGCTTGAGTTTGGAGTACGTAAAATGTCATAGAATTTGTATGCTATGCTATGTAAAAACACATCTACTGATGTAGATATGTATGGCATATATTGATACCATAGTAACAATTGAGTATCCAGATGGTCTTGTCAATCACATTGCAAGATATCAAAAATTCCAAGAGCAGGCTAAAACACTGGAAAATATGAACATTTATAAAAACCAACAAAATCGCCATACAAAAATACAGCAAGAAAAGATACTTTTGATATCAGTCATACCAAAGCAGGCGCCAACGAAAACAACGAAATATCAAGATATTTCAATGTTAACGAACACATGGCAATTTTCGACGAGGAAAGCAGCACAAACTGCAATGGTGGCTGTCCGAAATCAGTGAATGCAAACTCAGAAGACAACCAAGTTAGTTATTAGGGCTTTAGGGCGCATCGACTACATTGGTCATGAAGTGGCCACAGAAGTCATTGGAATGGCCCACAGAAGACAACCAAACAATTGCATGAACTTAAAGCCCACACATACGAAACGAAATTGCACCACCGATTACCACACCACTGCGCTGCATTACTTTACTGCATGTGTATTTATTTAGCCTCCAATTTTTTCACTTTCGGGTATCCTGATCCAACATATATTCATAGAACAAGGTGTCTGTGGCTGATATGCTATGATATGAGATTGGTAGCCCACTTGCCAATATCAATGCCACCATCCTTCATATCCCTATCCTCTATCATAGCACATGCATTGTTAAAAAGCTCTTGTTCCATTACATCACGACGGCGGGTTAATGGCAACTGCATCGAGTGGGTGTGTATGCTGCATAAATGCAAGCCATATAAATAAGTGGCATGACACGTTGAAGAAAATCTTAATACCCACCCATATACCACCTTCGGTACACAGACCGGGAAAGTGTGATTTACAAGTCCAACACTACTGTCGTCAGCAAGAGTTCAATATGGGCCCAGGCATGCTAAAACCACCCCTGGGATATACTGTGACACCGGGAAAATTCGAAAGATCACAAATGTGCGACGTGGCGGCCCCGGGGGACCGTCGGATCCAGTGGTAATATTTCGCCAAGTCACTAGCTTCGTTGGTTTCTTGGTAAGGTGGTGGATGATCATGGCAAGGTTGCAACCAAAATTTTGATTGGAGGCTGCTGGTAAAAAGTAACAGTAATCTTAAATTTCAAGCACTTAAAATCAAACTCTCAATGTGGTGGACTTACCATCACTGGAGAGGGGGGAAATCTGATGACAAAATAGTGTGCCCCTCCTCCCCTTCCCTCCACACAAACATATACACAATTAGCACGTTGCACGAGACGCTGAAATTCGCGCATGCCTTCCTATTGAATCCACTATTTAATTGATAGAGAATAGTGTTTAAACAACACCGAAACATACCAATTTTCCGAACGACAGAGAAGTAATTAGATGAAAATGTGCTTAGCTGCTGCAGGAGTTTAACCTGTAAAACATGTGTCATCTTTTAGCCTACAGAGATGGTCATATTTGATACAACCAACCACACAGCACAAATGACCTAGCCATGATGACAGCCTGTTGGCTGTCATCACAGCCTGTAGGCTATGTAGGCATGGAGCCGAATGACCAACCTCTGTTGGTTTGCTGACTCCGCCATCACAATTAGCATGCCATCAGGTGGATAAATACCACTACTGCCTTCCTAATTGACCGTATAGGCTATAATTGGCTAATGAATTGGCAACACTATGTTTCTGCATAACATAAGTCTCATCAGTCAAATCGAGACGACCGAAGGACCAGCTCGACCTTTGCTCCTGATAAGTAATTTGATTGTTTAGCTTTGTGATACTGAATGACAAGCTAGCCTTTGACCTGGAAGTTTAACCTTGACATGTACTAGTTTTAAACAGGATGGTTTATCACAGGTGAATCGCCTGTGGACAGATTTGGGCATCTTTGGGTGAGAACGAAAAAAATTGGAGGCGATCGAAGTAACCGGTTTACATTGGACCTTGACCATTAAAGTGGTAATGTGAGATATATGTAGTTGCTTCCAGTGTGCTTAATGCAAGCAGAAACATTTGTGGTAATTGATTCGAACTATCATAAACCCACCACTGAATGCCAATGCTAATACAATATACAAGCCTCTAGCAAACTCGTCGCTGAATACGAACACGAATACGTTAACTTGACGTCGTTAACTACGTCTGTCCATGACTCCCCCTCCGTGGTGGTGAAGATACCCAATGACACCCGAGTCACGTTTCCCCAAGATATATCAATATATGTGCAGGGGAGTGCAACTTAAGAGGACACAATGCAAATGTGTTACCTCGCAAAGCACAATTTTCTGCCGAAGCAAAAGCACAAGATGGTCAATGTTCATGTTATTCAAGAATGACCCAGAAGCAGAAATATTTGCCTGCTGATCTACCATTCGGATGTTTTGTGGCGATATATAGCCTGTGAAGCTAGCTAATTGGCTAAACTGGCCTCTGGTATTTTTGGTAATTCTCTTGCATATATATTTTTACTTTGTAAATGTTTAGGTATAATTTTTCGCCCATCATACTCGGGTAGCTGAGGCTTGGGGACAGAGGACACCAAAAAATTGGGGGGACAAGTTTCATAAACTAGGGGGACATGTGACTAAGACTAAGCTTTATATGTGATAGGAGACTAGCTTTATATAATGGGCTCCCCAATCATGAAATCCATGAACCTTCATTTTGAATTCAATTTCTCTAACTTTACATTATCCACCACCACCACTCCCTCCAAAACAGATGTGTGCATGCCTTTCACAACATTCCAGCTTACATTTTCTCTCTGTACATTAATTTGCACAAGCTTTGATAAGCTTCTATCAGCTGCCTATATTGTGTTCCCTGCCTATATACCTGAATCTGGGTGATTAATTCATGGAGAACTGCAAAACCACATTTGTTCCATCCAGTCTGCATTCTGATACCTCTAACCTCACTACAAGTACCTCATATTTAACTTACAATTGATTTTAGACAATTCGCCACCATAATATTCCAAAATCATCCATTCTTCTACTTTCCAATTTCTAAAGTTTCACTTCTTCAATAATTTTTGTCACCCCAAACTTTTTGCATGCATGCTGGCTTGCATGTATGTATGGAATGTATGAAAGAAAATTCCACGAAGGCACCTTGGAATATCCATGCAAACCATGGTTGACACCACTGATTGTATGCCTAAGAGCATGACAATGGTCATCTTCCTGAAGTCATCCTGAGCAAAGACATCCAGTTGAGCTCTCAGACACAATGGCCCAGTTGAGCCTGGAGACACAATCACCCTTTTCTAGACCTATGTCGAGTATCTTGAATCAACCTGCTTCCTTCCAGATAACTATTCTCTATCCTTGCTAATTGATTTAAGTACCTTGGTGACTAGGGATGTGAGGCTTACTAGCATATAGTTTTCAACTTTCCCTCTTTCTCTTTTCTTGAAAATATGGACTACATTTGCCACTTTTCAATCTATTGGAATTTCATTTAGCAAAACTGATATACAAAATATGATATGAAGTGGAAATGCCAGTTCCTTTTCAGCTTCTACAATATCCTAGAATATATTAAATCATGTCCTGTTGACCTGTTTGGGTTTATTTTCCAGATATGTTTGAAAACATCATCACTATCAATGAAATCAACATCATTTATCCAATGACATGTCAATGAACCGTGGTGTATGGTTGGCAGCTTTGTCATATCTTTCAATGTAAACACTGATTTAAACTGCTTGCTCAGCTCCTCAATCATTTCACTATCCTCACTCAAAATAGTCACATTTACTTCCAGTGGACCAATTGTGCTAGAAACTTTACTAAGCTTGTAGAAAATATTAAGTATTAAGTCTGACCACTGTATGGCTTTATTATATATTACTTCACTCAAATCCCCATTTAGCATTCATTTGCCAGCAAACTGAAAAGCATGCATTTGTGTCCAAAAGTTATGGATCACATTTTGACCACATTAATAAACATGGGATTTGAGCACTCTTTCCCAAGCCTGATTAATGTACTCAGATGCAAATTATAAGTATGTGTACTACAGACATGGAAGGAAATGATAACAATGAATAATTATTTCACTGGAAGTCAGTTGTTCAGTTCTCCACAGCATTGGTTGGTTACTGGTTTTACGACACATCGACCGTTGAGTCATGCAGCGTCGCCAATCTCTCAGGCCGATTGGTCGCGGGCGAAGAGTAGCGAGAGATGAGACTCGGACCAACAACCTTTCGATTGTGAGACGAGCAATTCTTCACAGCATTAATGGGAGCACCAATAACAAGAGGTCAAGACCTGAAGTTGGCAAAACAAATGTCAACCTGTCAAGCAAGTATCAAGTTATCACAAGGTACAGTATTCATATTGAACAAATGCCCAAGAAGTTGATATAAATATTTACAACCAGCCTGATATGCTTCTTGGAAAAACTTGTGGGAACATATTTAGGAACATAAGTAAGAAAATATGAGCATTCAATGAAGTATAAAATGCATACTATCCAGTTTTCAGCAACCCATTTAGTTAGACCTGGCCTGATCCAACATAGCCTCCTCAGTTCTACTTCTCAAAAACACCTCATGCTTGTTTAGGTTTGGTTGGGTTTTTAGTTTTTTTTAAACATTGTTGAAGTATTTTGGTTGACAAAAAATGCATGGAAGATTATGCTAAGTTACATTATGTTATATAATATTTTATTGATTTTCAGAATTTTTATTTTATCCTGTTACCCAACTCCAACCACCATTTTGATTGGTGTGTTGCTTTCCAACCAAAAAGTATGATTTGCAGAGGAAAAAAAGTGGTCACAAAATATTCACTGCATTCATAAACAAAGCACCAGAAAATGAACTACAAAGAAATAAAAAATTACCTTAACTGAAAATTTACCTTTGTTGAAAGGGTAACTTTATCTATGCTGAATGGGCTGTTGAAGGTGCTGGTGTGGGGACAGGTATCTGGTAGGGGCTGGTTAATAATATACTAAAACTTCAAACACATCTTTAAAATATCATATAAAGAAAAAAGGCAATAAGAGAAACCACAAAAATTTACCAAGTGTCACATACATCTCAATTCATAGCTTCCAAAGTTGTTTACTGTACAAAAAAAACTGCTGCCAAATTAAATTGTAGTTAGTTAAATTCAAGCCCATACAGTTTGGAATGGATGGTCAAAAGTGCTGGTTATTGGTGCTTCAATCATGTTGCACATGCATTTTTGCATTGATGAGATGTGAAAGATGTGTTCATGTAGAAAAGGCACTTCCTGAAGATCATTACCTCATACATTTTTTTGCATTTGGTAAATACTTTGATCTCCTTGGTGCTACATTTTTTATTCACTGTGGTTTTTGTGCATATTTTTGTTATACGATTGTAAATTTAAGGTAACCACAAGATGTTTTACATACATTTCACCTCCATGAAGCATACATAGGGCTAGGTTTGGTTATGTTACATTGGTTTAGGCTATTGCCGGAAGTTTGACAAATTTTCAATTAATAATCACAAAAAACAAACAGTTCAGGCTAGCTTATTTTTAGTTAGGTTAGGTTTATTATTTTGGAAATTTGCTTCCAAAAATGATTTGGTAGTTTTGTACTTAAAAATTATTTTCTTCCATGGGAGATTACATGAGAGAACAATATACCTAAGTCAGTCAGCTGACTGCCAGTCAGCTGCTGGTAATACCACTCAGATGCACACACATCTTCAACTGGGTGCAATGAATAACCCCATGGCACCACCAGGAATCTTTATATTGGGTGAAAACATAACCTAACCAAACCTGCCCCTTAGAAATATTCCTGGTGCACCCTTGGGTCATTCAGTGCACCCAGCTTGAGGGTGTCTTGGTATATTTGAATGACATCACCAACAGGCAACTGGCAGCATGGTGGAATTAAGGCACTTCTGAAGAGATTTCATCTCTTAAAACATTTTTGCACTCTGGATTCATACTAGATAGAATGGGCTCCACATGTACTCCAACACAGGCATGCAGAAGGAACAGAAATACCACAAAAAACTAATACAAGATCGAATAAAACATCCACCAAACATGTTATTCTACTTATGATTACCAAATAAACTAGCCACATTTTGTACCATCAAGCACACAACAACACCCAAACACATACCACACCACATCACAACCAGGGAAAATGCTGACCACAATGTGCCAAACCACTATTCATGCCTGTGCACTGAATAGTGGCCTCTGGTCGCTATGAATTCAGCCAGAACGTCTCCAGAAACCTCCCTTCGAGCCACCCTATAGTGGGAAAAACTGACTGTTTTAAGAGACAACTTATAGAGTCCTGGAGTCCGCTGATTTAAATTTGCTTTGTTAGGATTTGCTGTTCTGAATACTTTCAACCAATCAATGCAAGGTATTTTTCAATGAAGTTTAACCATTAGCAACTTTGAACACATGTTTAACAGTGCCATACTGCAAACACAAGATCTTGACTGATCCTTTGCCTTCTGACGTCGTGTGTGAGGTGTTGGTGTCCAGTCCATATTGCTCAGGGAATTGGCTGTGTATGTGGATAGGTGTGCATTCTGAGTTGAGGGTAAAGCATTAATTATTTGGGTTTGTTTTTCATTTAGTTACCCTTGTACTGAGACCAACAGTGAAAGGAAAGCACATTGCTCCTGTGAGTTACGAGAGACAAAGCTGAGCTGATCACCACAATTCCCCGTTTTGTAGTCCATTGTTCACTTTGTTTTTATGCTTTGATGTGACCAAAAATGATGATGGTATTACTTATGCATATTATGTGGTACTGACTAGGTACATATGATGTTCCCATTGCCTACTGGCAAAGATTCCTTGCATGAAAAATAATATGTCCATGAAAATGTACTCCGGAAGAGATCTGTTTGCAGTCAAACTCCAAACCTGGAAAGTAAATTTCCCAACCTGACTGGCAGTCAGCTGATGTTGGTTTGGATGCATTGTTGAAATAAAGGAAGTGTGAGACATAAAGACATAAACACCTCAATGAGATCTCCTCTCAGCCTTCTATATCTAAGTGAAACCATATTCAATTTCTTTCAATCTTTCCTCATATGCCAGGTTGCTTATACCATTAACCATTTTGTACCCCTCTTTTGTACTCTCTCTAAAAGCCAACAATCTTTTTCATAGCTAGGAGACCAAGCTTGGATGCAGAATTCCAAATGTGGCCTGACATATGCACAGTAAAGCTTCATGATGACTTCCTCACTTCTGTATCATGCATTCCTATTTATTGCCCAAAGCATTCCCAGTGCCTTGTTCCTGGCTTCCTTGGTCTGTTCTGATGCCCTTAATTTTGTGTTTAGAATAACACCTAAATCCTTCTGTTGAGTCACCGAAAGTACCTGGCCACCTACCAATATGGAGCCTTCATATGCTGCTTACCTACATGCACGATTTTGCACTTATCAAAATTAAATTTCATTTGCCATTCTGTGGACCACTTCACAAGTTTGTCTAAGCCTTTTTGCAGTGAGATATGCTCATTTTGACCTGTTATTGCCCTAAAGACCTTGAAATCATCCACAAACTTCAAAACTTTACTGCTTAGGCCACTTTCAATGTTATTTACAAATATAATGAACAGTAGTGGCCCCAGTACCGACCCCTGGGCAACTCTATCAAGAACATTTTGCCATGATGACTTTGTACCATTTAGCATCACTCTTTGCTGTCTATCTGAAAGCCACAACTCTATCCATTTTAAGATGCTACCTACAATACCATGGGCCTGAAGTTGTATCATTAACCATTTATGGGGTACCTTGTCAAAGTCATTACTAAAGTCAAGATATGCTACATCAACCTGATTTCCCTGATAGGGCATCAGTAGCTCAGTGGTTAAGCTGAGCATCTGGCAAGCCAGAGGTATGGGGTTCAATTCCCTGTGATGCCCACCCTTGCCCTCAATGCCAGGGTGAGAGGCAGGCGATGCTGTATGGCCTCAGCTGCTGAGGGTGTTGTAAAGCCACAATCCATCCATGATTTCCCTGATCAAATTGTTCTGTGGCAAAGTTCAAAAAGTCCAAGAGATTTGTGAGACACAACCATCCTTTCCTAAACCCATGTTGAGTATCTTGAATCAATCTGTTTCCTTCCAGATAACTAACTATTCTATGCTTGGTAATTGATTTGAGTACCTTGCAGACTAGGGATGTGAGACTTACTGGCCTGTAGTTTTCAACTTTCCCTTTCTCCTCTCTTGAAAATAGGAACTACATTTGCCCTTTTCCACTCGGTTGGAATTTCATTTTGTGAAACTGATCTACAATATATTATACTAAGTGGAAATGCCAGTTCCTTTTCAGCTTCCCACAATACCCTAGAATAATTTCATCAGGTCCTGCTGCCTTGTTTGGCATTAGTTTCCTGATATGATTGTAAATGTCACTATGAAATAAATCAGCATTATTTATCAGATCACATGTCACTGAACTATAGTGTACAGTCAGCAGATTTGTCAAATGGGGAGCAATACTTGAAGAATATCACACATTCATACCTACATATTTTTAATACATTTTATTTTTCAGCTAGGCTGGAACAGTGATCACATAATAAGCATTCTTCGCCATCCAACAATATAACACACCTTGAATATCAAAGTTGAAGTATGAAGATGAAGACCATCTCTCAAGACCCAGATCAGATTTCCACAAGTCCTTCATGCAGATTTCCAACATGCCAGATGCTTATATATGGATTCCATAATCCATAGAAATACAAGCTACCAGCTCATATGGTTATGTAGGTAGGCGAGCGATTTTGAGTATTAAGATCAACGTGAACCCTGGTCTTGAATTATTGGAGTGAAGGTTCAGATCAGGCTCAATAGCTGCGTATGCAACTGAAGCAACATAAAGTGAGGGGATACCAACGACTATGGCAGCTACACCTCTTGGGAATCAAGGTACGACAGGCCAAATACAACCACAGGAGCTAAAAACCCCCTATTTATGATCGAACCTTCAAACCCCCAATACGCGCCGCGACAAAGATGGAAGCGAAGCGTCGTTTACAACACAAGCGTGATAGAAATGGCGCAGTATGGCGCGTTGGGAATGCCGCTGCACTTGGGTTGGTCTGCTCTCTTGCCCCGAGATTTTGCCGCGCCTATGCTCCTCAACTACCGAACAAAATATCTTGAAACTTGCACTAATCGATGCATTGTATTCAATTTACTGGGTACTTTTGAATATCGTGACTCTTACCGTAAGTTAAAGCGGATGAATTACCAATTAAATTTGGAGCTGCCATTTTGTAAAATGGTGCATTTATGCTTGCAAACGGCTGGCCTGAAATGCATGGAACATTCACCAATCGATGCAGCATAGACGATTTACTTGAGATTTTACAATATGGTTGCCTTGACCTTGACCTTGCGTCACAAAACAAGCACATCTTTATCTTGCATAGGTGCGGCGCCCATGCTCCTAAAATATTGCACCGAAGTTCATGTAACGTTCACCAATAGACGTGACATTGTCGATATGCTTGAGGCCTTTGAATATAATGGCCTTGGCTTTAGCTTAAGATCACCAAAAAAGCACAAAACCATCTTGTGGTTTTGTGCTCAGGATCTCCAATTAACATGCTGACATCGTCAGGCTACTGTCGCTACACCAGCTGCACTGATGCCCTACATCAGGCCACTGCCAGGACGTCAGCGGTCCGCCGTAGGCTGGCGAGTGGAATGTTCGTCCATGCCGACATGCAGCCGACATGTAGCTGACGTGGGGCCGATGTCGGCCCGACGTTGGGTCCCTGTCGGGACCCTAGCGGCCCGCTGTCGGCTGAGGAGTGGAATGTCCGCCCATGCAGACATATAACCTACGTCCTCCCGCTATCCAGCCAACGTTTCCCCACTACCCGGCCAGCTGACGCTAGCCCCCAATTTGCAGAATGCACTTGAACTCAACAACCGATTCTCAGAACAACTGTATTTTATCACTATCTGGAAAAGCGATAATACATTTTGTCATCCGTCAAATCAAACGCCGTCCTTCACAGATACCTTACCACATCAGCAGCTCCTGAAGCTCCTCATTCGCGATTGTTTTCAAACAGGCAATTTATGTGGCCGGTATTGTTTCAGAGGCATTGTGGAGTCGGTGTTGATATCAGCTACCCTATTTGGTTGTCTGTTCTCCGTTGACATTAACTCCTCCGTTCGGCCCAAAACTTTATCCGGGTGGCATTTATGCAGGGGCGGTCCGCCCACTAAGGCATTTTAAGGCAGTTCCTCACCCCAGTAGACCTGAAAGATCATTCTGATATTATTTTCGTACATAGCGATGCTCTTATCCATTAGAAAATCACAAAATTAAAAAGTTGACATGAAACGTTCATTGGTGATTCGTAATTATCGTGAAAATTTAAGTTAAGATTTACATATTAAATTTGGAACAGCTCTATCATTAATCTGAAACAGGTATGAGTGAGGCCAGACTTAATCAAATGTCGCCATATTATGCGCTTTAGTTTCATAGGAAGCCTAGGGTATAAAAAGAAAAAACATCCTTCGCAAGATGAACTAAAACGTTTCTTGGAGTGCATTGCACCGTCAGAGGAAATTGTTTGCAAGTTGACTTTCGGACTGCATCGGAACATGCTTCACACAAAAAGTTTCCATCGATTCGTGAAATTGAGCAATTGTGCGACACTGTGTGGTTGGAACAAGTTTCCCTGCATAGATGGGTAGGAGAGGTGAGAAATTCTGCTCAACTAAAAGCGTTCAGGAACGGTAAGCTAAGACTGGGCTTTAATATGGTCCTTCTCAGCTATCCCCTTTAACAGCCTGCTTTGCAGCAGAATTGGTCTATGGTACACAATGTATGCAAAACTAGAAACATTTGATGCCAAATTCAAGGGGTTAGAAACATGGCGCAAAATATTTAACCAAATCTGAGAATTAGCTTTGCTTGGCACCGCTAAGCAACTCAAAACCAGTTCTGGATCTTCCAACGCATCCAGTTTGTATTGATATGCTGAACTGTTCCCAATTGAAAATCAGGCTTTGTCTGACCAAATGTTTGTTCTGATCTTTGGGCTTTTAAAATTGTTCACGTTCCTCATAATTGGTAACCAAGTACCCATGCCTGGAGTTGGTATGTGGTCTGGACCTCCTGGTTTGGTACCCGGCTAATCTTAGTTTGTCATTTTCCATATGCACTGTGAAAATATGCCTTGAAAATATGAACTTGGATCCCCTGACTGTGATAGATCTCCAGCTCTTGACACTTGCAATGTCAAGGAAGTTTGGTAGGGAGAGTGGAAAGAGATGTTGGCAATCTCTAAATGTGGCCAGCTATGACTTAATTGAATACTTGGTTGACACATGTGGAATTTTTTTTTTCAATTGCAATGCTACATGATATCTTTTAGGGACTCTGAAACCCTGAACACACTTATATTTGTATCTTATTGTGAACTTGGATCCTTAGTGTATGAACCAATGCATTTCCAGGTCTAGCAAGTGTATAGTTTTTGTCTGGCCAAAAAATTGATGTGGTTATTCTTAAATTCCTTTCTCCGATGGGCTATGCTTCCGTGGAATGGGCAAATGTAGCCATACCCATTTTAGGAAAGGCTGATGATAATTCATGCAAGACATCTTATTATTGTTTTTTAAGGTATTCACAGGACATGTTTTACACATGTCCGGTTACCTCCAGAAGGCAAGCAAAGGGATCATTTGGAAGCTTTTCATTTTTCCATTAAAAAGGTAATCCGTTGGTTTGGGATTTTATGTTGTCTCAATTTTGAAGAAAAATGTAATTCTCTAAATTTTTCTGTGGGAGATTATGTTCTTTTTTCATTAATGTTAGGCTAGACTAGGAAATGGGCATATTACATATTATTTTTCACCGTATTTTTACGCCATGATACCAAGCTCAAAGCCACTTTCTTTGTGTTATTTTGCTTGCCAGTTGAAAAGTAAGCACTTGGAGAGGAAATTAGTGGTCACACCAGCTTCATCACTTTTATAAAGAGTGTATTGGTAAAAATCTAAGAGTCCAAACAAGCACAATTGCATGGATACCTTAAAGCACAATTGCATGGATATATTTGTGTGAAAAGTGTAGGTACCAGACAATTTCCGAATTTTGGGAACAGAAAAATAGAGTGGTCGAAATCGGACGATTTTTTCTTTTCGGGGCGGGGTGCAGTGGTGACTGCCTCACCCGATTTCGATGCCTCGGACCACCCGTGCATTTACGACGGAAATTAAAGATGATTGCCAAAAAAGAACAAAACGGAATTAATACTGACGGAACCGAACGGGTCCGTATCACAAGTACCCAAAGTCATAAGTACCAAGATTCATAAGTTCCAAAGCTGCCAGATAACTTCTAGAATATCTGCGGGTAGGACGAATTCACAAGTACCCGGTGTCATAAGTTCCAAAAATAGTTCTGAATTCTACCGCTAGATGACAACGTAAGTATTATGCACCAGAGCTTACTTGCGTGCCGACAGATGGCAGGTCGCATTTGCTGTGTGCTTCAAAAAGGCTACCAAATTCTTGAGCCGGGAAATTCTCAACAAATTATAGAGATTTTGTGTCTAGAAAAACCAAGTGTCCCCAAACAAAGGAATGCCGCTGGTTTAGTTCCAGCCTGCCGTAAATTCGTCAAAGTGACGACATAGTCATATTCATATTCATTTCGCAAATTCGCCGAATATCTAAGAAATACAGACTCTTCAGAATTCCTTCAAAATTGGTACACATGCAGTACTGGATGAACTGATCATCATGACTATAAAAGCTAAGCAGGGCGCCCTTAAACAGCTGAGATATTTCAGGTAAAACGTCTGGGTCATTTAGGTCGTGAACTCCTCATAATTCCTTCAAAATGGGCACAAATGTACTCTTGAATGCATTGATGACCATGAGCATAAAACCTGAAGGGACGTTCATGAAAGCAAAATTATGTGTATCAAAACCTCTCCTGGAAAAATTATCCTGGACCAAGGCAGCGATCCAAAGCACAAACCTTTTCTTTTTTAACTTGCACGTCAAGTTAGATTGATATTCGATCTCTACATGTGGAACATCGTGGAAACGAGCATGCTGGTGGACCTCGGTACACTGATTATCGTGAGCACAATCAAGAAGCCGCATTGCTGGTTGGTTATAGGTTTTACGACACATCGACCGTTGAGTCATATAGCGTCGCCAATCTCTCACGCCGATTGGTCGCGGGCGAAGAGTAGTGACAGGTGAGACTCGAACCCACAACCTTTCGATTGTGAGACGAGTAACTTACCCCTAGGCCACTCGTCCCCAAGAAGAAGCCGCATTGCAAAACACCACTGGGATATTCATGGTCAAAGGTCAAAGGTCATCGAGATTTCCTTCGAAATTAGCAGATGGGTAGTACTCGATACACTAATTACATGAGCATACAAGCTAAGAGGAGCATTCACGATCAGCTGAGATATGTAATGTCAAATGTTAGAGTTATTGAGGTTGGATTCTTCAGATTCCGTTAAAAATTGGTGGAATAGTCATAATTGATGCACGGATCATCATGAACACAAAGGCTAAGAGGGCCGTTCATAAACAGCTGAGTTATTCAAGATCAAAGGTCGAGATCATTGTGGTCGGACCACTGATATATATTGTTAATGGCACACATGTAGTCAAGGACTAACTGATGACCATGGGCATGAATGATAAAGCGGCGTTGCTAAACAGTTGAGCTATTCAGTGTCAAGGGTCAGGGTCAATGAGGTCGGACTATTCATATTTTCTTCAAAGTTTGTACACGCGGAGTAATTGATGCACTGACCATCATCAGCATACAATCTCAGAGGGCGGGGTCATTGGGGTGGGACTTCTTATAATTCATTCAAAATAGGCACACATTTATTCTAGGATGAACTAACCCTCATGAGCATACAAGCCAAGATGGTCGTTCATAAATGGCTGGATTATTTGTGTCCAAACATTTCTGGGTGTGCATATGTAGCGATTAATAGCACAAAACGAATATCAATATGCACATCAAGCAACATTGAAATTTCATTTTTACAGGGGGAGCATCGTGAAAACTAGCATACTGATAGGGTAAACGACAAATGTAGGTAAAGCAAATGTATGCCTTACAGATGTCCATACTGAAATGTACCGAAGCAAATGTACGTAGGCATAGATGTACGTATGGTAATCGTTCGTCAGCGCATATGTACGTATGACAAATGTAGTTAAGCGCAAATGTACGTATACGCAAATGTACGGAAGTGCAAAAGTGTGTATGCTCTAATGTTCGGAGACGCAAATATACGTATGCATAACATGTTCGTAATTATACGCAAGCGCAAAAGTACAGATGGCAAATGTACGTATGCGCAAATGAACGCATGTACAAATGTACGCATGCGTAGATGTACGCAAGCGCAAATGTACGGATGTGCAACTGTACGTATGCGTAAATGTACGTACGCACAGAAGTACGAATGAACAAAGGCACGTCAGAGCAAAAGTACGTATACGCAAATGTGCGCATCCACAAATGTATGTATGCGCAGATGTACGTAAGCACAAATGTACCTAAGAGCAAATACAGACATGTGCAATTATGCGCATGTCTAAATGTACGTAAGCGAAATGTACATAATCTCCAAAAGCACCTATGCGTAAAGGAGCGTATGTGCAAAGGTACATATGCGCAAATGTACGTAAGTGCAAATGTATGTAAGAATAAAGGCATATAAGAGCAAATGTACGTAAACGTACAAGTATGTAAACGCACATGTACGTAAAGTAAATGTATGTATAAGCCAATGCGCGTACAGTTACGCATACGTATCTTTACGTTTTCATACGTTTGGCTGGATACGTATGCCATACGCACATTTGCGCTTACGTATATTCACTTATGGACCTTTACGATGCGCATAATTGCTCTTGTGTACATCTGCCATTCATCTATTTCTCATGAGTATTTTTGCGCCTTCGTACATCTGCACTTACGTTCATCTGCCTCATGTAAGTTTGCGCATACGTCCATATGTGTCTGTATGCATTTGCTCTGACATACTTTTGCGCTGACGCATATTCGCAAACACGCGTACGTACATTTGCGATTACGTACTTCTGCGCATTCGTATATCTGCTCTGATATATAATTGCGCATACGTACATTTGCGCTTACATACATTTATGCTAACGTACTTTTGCGTTTACGTACACTTACGCATACTTATGCTTGCGCTTACGTCCATTTGCGCTTACGCATATCTGCGATGATGTATTTTTGGATCACGTACATACATTAAAATAACAGCAGTGATATATCTCGGTTACACGAACGTCCATTTGCGCGTACGTACGTTTGCGCTGACGTATCTTGCGTACATTTGTCATACGTACCTTTATGCATACGTGCATTTGCTTACTTACATTTACTTAGGTGTATCGTCATGCGTACATTTGTCCGAGAATCTACCAGTTGAGCTTGGTGCACTGATTATCATGAGCATATTTAAGAAGCCCTATCACAAAAATCTACGGAGATTTCCGGAGCCAAGGACCAAGGGCCATCGAGACCGGCCTCGTCTAGATTTCCTTCAAAATTGTTGCACGGGTAGTACGTGATGCACTGATCATCATGAGTATACAGGCTAAGAGGGGCGTTCGTAAACAGCTGAAATACTCAAGGTCGAAGTCGGGATCATTAAGGTCGATCTCTCATAATCGTTTCAAGATTGCCACACATATAGTCCAAGATGCGCTGACGGTCCTGAGCATGAAGGCTGACAAAGGCCTTCATGAACAGCTAGATTATTGGGCCAAAATATTTCCCGGTGTGTTCATGCAGCGATTAAAAACAAAACACCAATGGCAAACTGCACGTCAAGCTAAATCAATACTTGATGCTTCCCAGTGGAACATCATGAAAGCCAGCATACTGGTAGAGCTCGGCATCCTGATTAACATGAGCAAACACAAGAAGACGTATTACACAACACCACAGATATATTTAGGGTCAAAAGTAAAATGTCATCGAGGTTCGACGCCTCCGATTTCTTTCAAAATTGGTTCTCGGGAAGCACCCCTTGCAGAAGGGCAGAAATCGAAAGTTATAGAATTGATTGACCCCTGCCAAAGCATGCAAAATAAACGTTCATTCCATTCGGGTCCAAGTTTTAGGAACGTAACGTGAAGAGTTACTGCGCAATTGGGGAACGGGTGGCATATTCCCTTTTTAATTGAATATATGATGCTATTGTTTTTTGCGATCTGTCTGTCTGTCTGGCTGTCTGTCTATCTGTCTGTCTGTCTGTCTGTCTGTCTGTCTGTCTGTCTGTCTGTCTGTCTGTCTGTCTGTCTGTCTGTCTGTCTGTCTGTCTGTCTGTCTGTCTGTCTGTCTGTCTGTCTGTCTGTCTGTCTGTCTGTCTGTCTGTCTGTCTGTCTGTCTGTCTGTCTGTCTGTCTGTCTGTCTGTCTGTCTGTCTGTCTGTCTGTCTGTCTGTCTGTCTGTCT
>JAOTOL010001554.1:1482500-1607500 GCA_034440575.1 Imbricaverruca yamaguchii | reverse complement strand
GCTGGGTTAAAGTACAAGTGTCACCGTCGACGGACTACTCAGATTTCGTTAAAATTGACATGCAGATACTCCTCCATATCCTGATAAAGGCACATAATGCACATAAAGACTAAGAAAAGTGCTCATAAATAGCCGTTAACAGACGCCAAAGGCCAGGGTCACGGAAATCGGAGTGCTCATATTTCCTTAAAACACACAGGTAGATCTTGATGTGCTGATCGCATGAGCATGGAACCAAAGAGTTCATAAACACATGAGTCATTCAAAGTCAAATGACAGGGTCAGACTACCCAGATTTCCTTCAAAATTGGCACGCAGGTGGCCTTTGACGCGCTAACCAGCATGGCCCTACACGCTAAGAGGGACGTTCATAAGCAGCCGTGTTAGTTAGTTATTTGGGCTTTAGGGCGCTTCGAACAAAATTGATAATTCGCACCCAAGCTGAGTTATTCAGTTAAAACTTCGTCTTGCATTGACGGTATAGATATAACTTACGGCCATAAAACTAATGTGAATCTGTACGTCAACGACTTCTTCAACCGTTGGCGCTCTCCAAGAGGAGAAAAGGCTTTCTTTTCCGCAGACAATTCCTCTCCACCTGCCGATCACTATTCCAAGATCTCCTTTATGGTGCCGTCATTGCGGTGTGATGTGTCCTGATCCCAGAAGTGTTCAGTGCATGCACTTTCTTTCTTCACGTCTGGTGGGATGCCCTGCCACGATCAACATTAATAGACCCGCCTCTGCCAACAACAGTTGAGGCCTGGAACCCTGACAGAACTTGGGTCGCATCCGCTGCTCTAAGACTCATCCATGCGGGTATTACGTGTGACTCGCGCTTGTGTTACTAGACCACTCGTGTTGCGCGATATCGGGGGGATGTGGTGCGGATGTACTCGGGTAGATAGTGCCTGTGGAACTCGCGATGTAATCTTGATTGGGTGTTTTTTCGGTGTACGTTTTTCCTGTTTCACATAATCTTGTATATATAGGCTTAACCCAGATACGCCCCTGTTGATCTCACTTGGCCTCAACACTTTATGACTTCATCCCACGATTTTCCCGACGATGCCCGATTGAATTATAGTACCGTGAGGTCACACGAGCGCCTTATTTGCTCACGTATTTTATCAACATATTTTCGGGACGTTTCCACTAGACACAGATTCGGCGGTAGCACTGGGTAAACGACAGTACCACTGCTGGGACCTGCAGGAGTCTACTCGCTCGTTTTTCTGTTTACGTTTCATGCTGCCCGGAAGGCAATTCATTTTCAAGAATCTATGCCCTGTCCCAAAGGTGTCACTTTACATACGATGGGCACTGATCCCCCATCCAATCATTAGTTTGCCCTCCCCAATGATTGATTTCCCCCTCTCCCAATCAGACATATTCTTAACTATGGGGCCTGTAGAGCCGAAAATTAAGAAAGCTCGGAATATGCCCCTTCTGCGCTCAACGATTTTTTTTAGCCTATCCGGAGACACATGCTATATGAAAGGTAAATTGGCCCCTTAGCCAATATCACAAAGTGACACCCATATCCCGCCCGAAAGTTTGCTTCCTGTTAGCCGTTCGGAGCTGTCCGGATGACCAAGAATCCTTCTGACACCAAATATATTTATTATCCCAAAAGGGTAAAGCAAATATTCTCCCGGACGGACAGAATATTATAATATTTAATTATTCAATATTCTAAGTTACTTGGTAGATCGATGCTATCATTGCGCTTATCACTTCAATTAGGTGCATGGTTCGAGGAAGCGCCCCCCGGTAATCGATAAGCGTTGAGGTTACAGGGATATTATAGCAAGTCAAGGTAGAAAATCGTCTTTGTCCCGCGCCGTAGTCACATAGTGTATATGTATATATTTGCCGCGAATTTGACACACCAACACTTAAGCCGACGCACGGACAAAACATGGTTGACGCTCTCCGAACGCGTGGATAAGGACTCTATCGGACGTTCGATAGATTCCGAACACCTATTTTCGCCCGGGAGTCCTGTGAAGCACGCTTTACCTGGCTTTCGGGGCGAGGAATCGACCATAATTAGTTTACGGCTACATAAAAGGTGTAGGTCGAAGCCCTTGGATGCTGCCACGATTATTGTTTATTGCAATACGGCTTATTTATGACGCATGTTGAGGGTTTCCCCCTATCCGTTTGCGAGATATTTTTTTGTATGATGATACACGCGCAATAATCGAAGATCAATATAACATGGCCAGCGGCGGATCTAAGATTTGGTAAGAGGTTGGCACCCATAATTTGTGTGCACCGTCTGTAGGTGGAAGTGTTCCTATAATTAAAATATGGTCTCACAAGGATGGGATGCGCTCCGAAAACTGCGTGTAGTTTCTGACGGCATGGCACCATAGCAGCAGGTCTTTGTGACATTTATCAAGGTAGTTTGGAGCGCATATCTCCGAAAACATTACACCGCCTGAGAGTTCATCTCGTTTCCTCTCCGATGATTTATAATTCGTCACATCGGACACCATGTGGAGATGTGGCCCCACATGTCAGTCCAGGGATTCTCACATTGGTCCGAGGCCTCTCATGTCGGTTTAGGGGCCCAATCACGATTGCCCTGCCGTTGGATTTAGTGATGAATGGTGTGGTAGAATGTCAACCGAGAAGTTCCGCGTATCGGATGTGCATTCAAAACCTTCTGAGAAATGCGAAATAAAGAACATGTCTGCGTCTTTTCATACCGCGATGCACTTCATATATTGCATTCGATATGTCTTAGTCAAATAATGCGGCTTATAATCAACACGCAATAGCATTTTACGTGCTTATGTGCTCAGTGTGTTTGCGAGGACACCGTCCATATCTTCGGACACTTGAGCCACCCCAATCATTTTCATAAAACGACATACCTGGGTGAAGGTCACGGATTGTTTTATTTGTGTAGATATCCAGCTTTATTAGCCTGACACATGGATATACGATAGCAACCCGAAGCATCACAGGTTGGTGTGAACAGCAGGGTATCGTGAAGTGCAACACACTAATATTCGGTACATGTCCCCCTTGGTGTTAAAGCTTCGCGGAGTTGCTGCAGCTCACGTTATACGCACAAATACGGCGAAATGCTCTAGTCCCTTCACGGCTACGGCAACATTCCATCATAACTAGTATATATATATATATGCCATGTGATCACCGAAGCTCGCATCATATGACTGTGCCAAATGTTCCTGCAGTCGCATGCCGTGTGACGGCAGACGCGGACACCGCATAGTGCGCACGAGCTGCACACCTGCCGGGCACTGTTCAGCTGTATAAGCTAGGTCACAAGGTCAAGAAAAAGACACAAGACACAGTATTATTCAGCTTGACACGATGGGTGGTGAAAATAAATATATAATGGAACAGCGGATATGGACATAATATGGACATCGAGCATATGGACACCAACATTGTTCCATATCAACTAGATCACTCTCTGGATAGCACAACATGGATGCTGATTGTATCGCTGCCGAAAGCCGGAATAAATTGTCCACAGGTACGGCACATCACGAACGAATCAAATCAAATACATTGCCAAGGTAACCATTTCATTTCGCAATGGGTGTGATCTGTGGTAGACGAAAATACTACTGTATTTCACGCCACAGGTAACCCTAGCTCAGCACGTGCGATCATGTTCACCGTGTTTGTTGCGACATGACGGGTCGATCGCTATCAGCCACATGGTCATGTTCCACAATGCTAGGACCTTACAGCGCATCTCCCTGATGCCACCACCAATGTGACTTGCACTCAATAACGCTTCGAGTACTTGACGACGGATTCTGACGCTACGGTTTATACATCTACTGACGCTGCGGGTACAGCGTCCTCGTTCGCTCACTAATGTTGCAACCGTACAACGATGGCTCCTGTCACTGGCATTGCGATGGTGTTCCACAACACTTCCGTCAGGTGGCGTGCGATCACGGAGACATCAGCCGTGCGACGTGTGATCCAATCGATTCAGTCCCAGGGCTCGCTCTCATCGACGCCGCGTCAGAAGACGCTTCTTGGCACTGCCGACCTTTTGACACACCATCAGTGACGATGCATCCGCATCATGTTGGCTAACTGACCGTGCGAACGTTAAGCGTACGCCCTGTGACGATTCGCTTGTAGGATGTCAGCGCATTGCTGGTGCAGCCACGTTATTTCCTCTCACTGCCAATATGACTGTATGACATGCGTTCACTGAAGCTGGCATCATATGATTGTGCCAATGATCCTGCAGCCGCATACCGCGTGACAGCAGTCGCGGACACCGTATAGCGCATACGTGCTGCACACCTGCCGGGCACGGTTCAGCTGTATAAGTTATGTCACAATGTCAAGAAGACACAATACGCAGCATTATTCAGTTTGACACGAGGGATTGTGAAAATAAATATACAACAGGATAGCGGATATGGACATAATATCGAACATATGGACATCAACATTCTTCAATGTTAACTGCATCCCCCTTTGGATAGCACGGCACGGATGCTGACTGCATCGCTTGCCGAAAGTCGGAAGAAAAACTTTTTTTGGGAAAGGGAGATGAACGTATGAAACACTATAATTATCCTGCCCATGAGTATGCAGAAGACAGGTGACCTTAGTTGACACCATACAGCATTTCGGATTATGCTAAGACACACAGAGACGAATCACATGGAAACACTGGTCTCTGAGGGTGATCTAAGTGAAGAATAGTTTGTGGATTTAAAAAAAATAGGCGAATAAACAATAAGCCGTAAATCACATACACATGCACACACATGCATACACACATATACATACATATATATAAGCACGCATATGTATATATAAGCATGTGTGAGTGTGCATGTGTATGTAATTTAGGGCTTATTTGTGTTTGCCTACTTCTTTTAATGCACAAACTATTCTGCTTCACTTAGATCATCCTCAGAGACCACAGTGTTACTCTGTGACTCGTCTTTGTGTGTCTTAGCATAACCCCAAATGCCATATGATATCAACTAAGGTCACCTGTCTACTTCATACCTATGGGTATACACATGCATGCATGTATTTATGCATGTATATATGCGGGTATGCACATATGTATGCATTTTGGAATTTTGCTTGCATACACAGAGACGAATCACAGTGCATCACTGTAGTTAAAAAAGGATGGATTAAGCAAACCCGTGGACAAGTGGTGACATTCTCATGAGCATCGGCACTTCTCTAGAAGGCTTCAGTGCACCCCCTCCCCAGTCAACTGATTTCAGCCTAAAGATACCAAAAGGGACCCTACCCTCACACAAATTTATGGATCAACCTCTGTAGAAAGCCAAGGCATCAGCAACAGCCTGAGACTGGACCAACAGTCATGGGCACAGAAGAATAACCTTGGGTTCTTTTACGACACATTCAGCTGGTAGGTCATATAGCATCACCAACTTGTCACTGTGCATTACATGATCCCATCTAAACGCTTTACAACCGACCTTCATAGTCATGGGCAAGGTCTGACATTGTCTGGTGATCAATTCTCTCATTTTTCCCTTGCATCTGATGTTCGTTTTTATCTTAATATATTTTTTTATTCCATTCTCTCAAATTGCCCACATTCATCCCATTGGCATTTTGTATGTGTTGGATGTGGTCATTATGCGTGACCACCAGGTACGTAGTGTTATATGTTGTTGGGGGAAATGAGTTATATAATGACTTACAATTGCCACAATGTCGGCTTTGTTCCCCATAAATAAAACTATAAAATGGACCATATGGAGTGTGCCCCAAATCCATTTGGACCAGATCATTTCCTTCATGTATTCTGACCCTCCCCTCACCCCAATAGTACTCCCGATGTGAAATAGTTGGAAGAATTGTGGGTTTTATGATATGAGCACGACTTTTTATGCCTGAGCACTAAAGTACATATCACAAATGCACTCATGGTAAATATACGTAATAGCAAATGTACATACAGTATATGCACCTAAGCAATGTGTTTAAACGCAGACACGTATGCTCAAATGTACGTACATTTGCTGTTGCATCTTTTACGTTTACGTACTGATGCATATGTACGTTTGTCCATGCATATATTTGCGCTTACATACTTTGGCGCCAACGTACGTTTGTGCTTAGGTAAAATTACGCTTACGTGCATTTGCACATACGTACATTTTCACTTACATACATTTGTGCACATGAAATTTTGTACTTTCGCACTTTTGCGCTCATATACATTTGCGCAAATCAGACTTTTGCGCTTACGTACATTTGCGCATACGTACCTTTGTGAATACGTACATTTGCGCTTACGTACACTTCCACATACCTACATTTTCCAGAGCATTTACGCTCACGTACATTTGTCATGCGTACATTTGTGCTTACGTACAATTGCCGTACATACATATGCGCTTATGCACATTTGCATACGCATATTTGCGTATTCATATCCGCCATGCGTACCTAGATACGTGCTAGGCTACTAAACTATATTAATCATGACCTAGCCCACCACCATTTTTGTCCTGAGGTAAATTAATTATTGATGCAATTATAACACATGCATAGACACAACTATACATACATGAACCTGAAGCAATTATGTCCCAAAATGTAGTTACAATTTGAAAATATAAGCATCAAATTAATTCAAACCACATTAGAAAACAACGAAATATATCTGACAAAATCAGCTACTTTGCACCTATGTATCAAAACATACTTAGATAGGTCTCGATATACATGTCTTATAATTACTGTACTTTGAAGCCTAAATAGCAACCTCGGTACCACATTCATAAACACTGCATCATAAAAATAAATTTCAAGAAATCAGAAGTTACCAGTAACTACAGATGTACCACCTTTTCAAGGTATCATTCAGACATAATAATTTAGTCTTAAAAAACAGGTCAGGCTAGGTTATGTTGGTGTTTTTAACTTTACAATTGTTCTGGTGGTGGTGGTGGATTGGAGTTTAGGGGCGTGTCGACATCTAGGGTCATTTTTATCTATCATTTTTTAAATATATCTAGGGTTTAGGGTCAATTATCCAGTCTTATAAGCAATGTGTGATTTAACATTGCACATTTGTTTCGTTTCCTTGCAAGTCATCATGACTTGGCAGTAGGTACATACCCAGAAGAGGGGGGTTCTGAACACTTGAGGCATTATGTAACAAATAGCTCTACTGCCACTTCTGTACAGCTGAACCAGTAATTGTACTGTGTGTACTGAACACAACAATGAATAATCTATCCATATTCAAACAATTCCTTTCAATGAAAATCCTCTAGACACTTGCAAAGAGAAACCTTAAAAGGGATCATCATGTTTGTAGTGGTGTGCCATATTCTGGACACCAAAATGCTGTTGTGCAAGATTACCTCATTGTAGTTGTTGGTGCAAGCTATTAGTAGCCACTAAAAAATGCTGTTGTAATTGCAATTTTTCAAAATAAAATGAACATCACTTCCTTATGGTTTCCTTAAGCACTGCTCCTGGAAGATTAGGTGCAGTGCAGCACTCTCTACCAGCATATCTGAAGTGCTGGAGCTCATCCTTGTAGAATGGCTGGAGCCATTTTTCCATACAAATGATGCTCAGTTTGGCTTCAAAGCCGGACACTCCACCACCCAGGCTACATATGTTCTGAAGGAAACTATTCACCACTATGCCAGGCAGGGTAGCCCAGTCTATGCCTGCTTCTTAGATGCCAGCAAAGCATTTGACAGTTTGTCATGCAAAGCTTTTTCAAATACTAGCTGACAGGTGTCCTGACAGCATACCTCAGACTTCTAATTACATGGTATCGGTCCCAACAGATGGGAGTGAGGTGGGCTGACAGTAGATCAGAATCATTTTCTATTAAGAATGGTGTTAGACAAGGGGGAAATACCTGACCTCTGCTGTTTAATGTGTGCATAGATAAGCTTTTATATGATTTGCAGAAGACTCATGTGGGTTGTCATGTTGGACTGCATGCTGTAAATGTTCTGGCATATGCTGATGACATTGTTCTGCTGGCCCCCACTAGGGCAGGACTTCAGGTGCTAGTTAGGTCATGTGAGACCTTTGTGGCCTCAATGGATGTGAAACTTAATGTTGAAAAGACTGTCTGTATGGTGTTTTGCCCTCAAAGACCATACTCATCATCACATCTGATGTGTTGCCAAGGGCCACAAGTACTCCTCTGTGGAAAACTGCTTACATGGGTCCAGGAGTTCAGATATCTGGGGCACAAAATTGAATGCAACATGAGTGATTGTGCAGATATAAAGACATAAAGACATAAAAGATTAGTGCAACTATGAGCCACAAGGGCCATTCTTGGTTGCACTCTGTACACTGAACCAGTTGCACACAAAATCTGTCAATCAGCCCTCCCTGTAATACTGAAAAGCAAGCCCTGTATTCCTATAATGATTGTCTGCTGTTTTTAAAGATGTTCAATGTGCTGCTACTGACAATGTTTTCTGGCAGCTGGTTCCAATGTTCTACTACCCTGTTGGTGAAGAAAGTCTGCCTTAACCTTGTTCTGCTGTGGTTAACTTTAATTTTGAATTGATGACCTCTAATTGCATCATTTCTGTTCAATTCAAACACTTCCCCAAGATATCCCCTCTCCAGACCATGGACAAATTTAAAGACCTCAATTAGATCTCCTCTCAGCCTTCTATATCTAAGTGAAAACATATTCAATTTCTTTAATCTTTCATCATATACCAGGTTGCTTATACCATTAACCATTTTTGTAGCCCTCTTTTATACTCTCTCTAAAAGCCAACAATCTTTTCATGGCTAGGAGACCAAGCTTGGATACAGTACTCCAAATGTGGCCTGACATATGCACAGTAAAGCTTCCTGAAGACTTCCTCACTCCTGTATGATACATCCCTATTTATTGCCCTGAGCATTCCCAGTGCTTTCTTCCTGGTTTCCTTGATCTGTTCTGATGCCCAAATTTTGTGTTTAGAATAATACCTAAATCCTTCTTTGCAGAGATATGCAGAGGACCAGACATGCATTGTATTACCAGGTAAACATGCTCTGTGCTGGTATGATGTGCAGACAAGCTCATGCTAGTTAGGCTGTTTAAGATATACTGTCCCCTCTATGGGTGTGAATTGTGGAACACTGTGGATGTGAAACGAGTTTCCCCTAAGTCTGTATAGCCCATCACTCCTGCTTGAAAAGGCTAGTCAAGGTTCCTAGGTACTCTCGCAATCATGAAGTGTGTTGAAAGCAGGGTGGGAATTAAGGTTCTTCTTTAGCGATTTCATCCCTTAAAACATTTTTTGTACTCCATGTTCATACTGGATAGAATGGATTCCTCATGTACTCTGACAAAAGCATGCAGAAGGAAGAAAAATGCCACTAAAAAAGAATACAAGATTAAAGAAAACATCCACCAAACATGTTATTCTACTTACGATTACCAAATAAACTAGCCACTTTTTGTACCATCAAGCATACAGATAACATCCAAACACACACCACATCAAACCACAATCAACAGAAATGCCAACAACATGTCAAACCTTGCACATGCTCACTGAACAGTGCCCTCCAGACTACAAATTTGGTGATGTGTCTCCAGAAACCTGCATCCGAACCACCTTGCAGTGGGAAAAATTGTTGACTGATCCTTTGCTTTGCATTCAGCTATCACATCCAACTGGCATGTGCTGTACTGGTGCAGTAGTGGTATTGGGTCTGTATCAAATAGGCTGCATATGTAGGTAGGTGTGTGCTCTGAGCTGAGGGTGGAGTATGAATTATTTGTTTGTTTTTCATTTAGCTAGCCTTGCACTGGGCCAACAGTGAAAGGAAAGCACATTGCTCCTGTGAGTTATAAGAGGTGAAGCTGAGCTGATCATCACAACTCCCTGTCTTATGGTGCCATCCATCATCCACTTCTTTGTTTCTGCATGCTGATGTGACCAAAAATGACAATGTACATTACTTATTACATAGGTAAGTCTACTGACTAGGTACATATTATTTTCCTTCGGTTACTGGTAAATAGATTCCATGCATCAAAAAATATTATGTCCATGAAAACATAGTTGAAAATGTACTGAGGAAATCTGTTTGCACACTGACTCCAAACCTGAAAAGTAGGTTTCCCATTTGGAAACCTACATGGGAAACCTAACTGGGAAATTCCCAATCTGGTTGAGTTTGGATTTTGGAATGCTGCCATGCCACATGCTGGTGGCAAGTAGACATCTTTTATTTGTGCATAGCTTCATGGGCAGCAGCAATGCCATTATAAAAGCACTATGTAAGAGTGAGATAGCTTGGTTGGGTATTATTGCACAAAATCATGCTCAAATTAGGTATGAATATGAACTTGCATCTATGGATTTATTGGTGGCCAGTAAAGCTGACATCAAACACACATTTAGGTCACAGCTGGAATAAATTGTACTGGGAAGAGCTGATCAGGCTTATGTGCATGACCCAGGGTCGAAGTGAGCAGATGTGGCACAGTGGTTGCTCTCAGTTTGGTTGTGTTCCTGGTCTGTATGCATGAAGGCATTGTGTGTTGTATGGTAGCCCAGATATGTACTGAGAAAGGTGCAAAATACAGGTCATTATTATTATTATTATTGCTAGCGCATACACAAAGAATAGGTAGAGCTGTGTGATCAGGCCTTAATATTTGGATTGTAAACAGGTCCAACAAAGAATAGGTAGAGCTGTGTGATCAGGCCTTAATATTTGGATTGTAAACAGGTTCATTGTTCATTTATGAATATCACCCTATTTTTCCTATTTATGCGCTGAACATCATGTGGGAGATATTCAAAGGTATTTGCCTCAAATAAGGTGTCCATTAAACAGAACATGTTCAGATATCTACCTTTTCCCTAACCAATGTAAGCAGGTAGGTGGGCATCTATATCTTTTTGGCCTTGTGAAATACCAGCAGAAATACATCCTCACCGTACTCACTTGTCTGTGGCAGAACCTCATGAAAGGGCTGATCACCATCCCTGCAAGAACTTGATGATGATGCAACTGCAGGAGCGCTTCCACGTATCCAATTACCAACGGCTTTTCCTTTTGCAAAAAGTCGTCAGGAATTGTGGCGATTTCTTTGCTCACAATAAATGGCAACAATTTTGAAGCCGTTTGTTATTGTTTATGTGCTGCCGTCTGCCGGCACGCATGTAAGCTCTTCTGCCGCTGAGCGTTTACGGTGTCATCTAGCGGTCGAATTCAGAACTATTTTTGGAACTTATGAAACCGGGTACTTATGACTTTGGGTACTTGTGAATTCACCCTGTCTGGAGTATTTTGGAAGTTATCTGGCAACTTTTGGAACTTATGAAACCAAATCTGGCATATTTTGGAACTTATGACTCTTGGTACTTGTGACACTTGGTACTTATGAAGGTCCCCCAACCGGCGAACTCAGGTTCACATAAGCGGAATTGACAACTCCAAAGAGATTGATTGTCAGATAGTTCATAAATTTAGGGAAAATATGTTGACAAATGCTGGGAAAGGCTAGGACGATCGTCTATGCATTCGTTTAGGCTCACTAAAGACACATCGTGCGGATGTTAAAACTGTAGAAAGTTGTGCAAGATTCAATTGATCAGGCAATCGCAACGTAAACGTCTGATGTGGTATTTGTCAGTGTTATCAGAAATCTACAAATAAAATACTTACTAATGGAACGAAATCTGGTTTCAAGATTCGCTTTGGTATCGCATGCACAATTGGTACACCCCCAGTAGGATTCTACAACGGACAAGTTTCACGCAATGGGTATTTCGTTGACAAAAACACGTATGTAATATTTTGTATACAAAGCTGAAGTATTTTGCTCATAAAAGGTATATTTTCAACCTAATTAAATGATTTCAGTTGATTGTTTTCTTCCTTTAACACGCGCCCTGGATGGGGGGGGGCGGCGAAATTCGCCCACCCATCCGGTCTTTCGTACATAACTCAAGATTTTACCGGCCGATATACGCCATTGTTTGTATACCTGCTTATAAATGACCGGCGCGTTGTTTAAAGTAAGACAAATGAAAATGGACAGAAAATTTGTCGAGCTAGGGGTCGCGAAAGTCAAAGAAAATTATCAGCGCCAGACCACAAATATCGGCGCTGATGCGCCTCCCGTATCTTGGCAAAAAGGAAGTGTTCTTGGCAAAACTAGCGACTTGTTTGGTGTGCATTATTATGTTACATTGTTCCAAAGTCATGTCAGGTCACCGAGGTCAAGTCAGGTCAAGTTTAGGACAGGTTAACAGACGCCCTGGAGGGGGATGGCGAAATCCGCCCACCCTTCCGATTTGTCGTACATAACTCCATATTGTACCGGCCGATATACACCATTTTTGGCATACCTACTTGGAAATGACCGGTGCATTGTTTAAAGTAAGCAAAATGACAATGGGCCGAGAACTTTTCAAGTTAGGGCCCGTTAAAGTGAAAACAATTCGTAGCGCCAGACCGCAAAAACCAGCGGTGATGCGCTTCCCGTATATTGGCAAAAAGGAAGTGTTCTTGACAACACTAGCGACTTGTATGATGGATTTTGTGATGCTATGTAATTTAAAAGTCATGGTAGGTCGCCGAGGTCAAGTCAAGTCAAGTTCATGACAGGCTAATATAGCCAAACGTGGTCAACTGGAATGTTGTCAAAAATGCAAATGACTGTCATGCGATTGATGTCACTTTACATGTTTCTCCCTACACATCCCGAAATGAACTATTTGTCATTGTGTGCCTAAGCGTTTCCATACTTTCTTCATGTCTTTCACTCCTTTCTTTGCCAAGCCGATTGTGCCGGACCGCCCAACGGAGCAGTCGGGTAGGCAGCCTGGTTCCGGAAACTGGAACAGGTAATGACCTGTTAAAGTATTTCTACATAGGTGACCTGAGGTCATATGGTCGATCTGCCATCTCTATTGCATTATTAGTAATGTCCAAAACATCATTAATGCCAATTTTGGAGCATTTAAGCACAATCACAGCGACCCATAACATTGGCAAGCCAATTCACGCAAAACCAGAACATTTAGATATTTTTACCTCATTTCACCTTCAAGATATTGACCTAAGGTCGTGAACTTTGCACACCATAGAGTGCACTATCGTGCCCATCCACCCTGCGAATTTCGGTACTCTAGCCTCAGTAGGAGCCGAGATCTTAGGGGAGGGCGGAATCCGCCCCCACCCCCTCCAGTGCGTGTAATTTTCCGAGGCTCTCCAGGGCGCGTGTTAAAACACTTCCTCTTGGTGTTTACGTCAGATATAGGGTTTCTGGAAGCGGCCAAGCAAGAGACGCGCAGTGAAGTCTGGATTGAGCATTTCTTGGCGAAGTTTTTCAACCGAGTCGCGTCATGGAGAACGAGGTGAGTGACTTTGGCACTAAGCTGAACGACTTTCAAGAAACTATGAAACTGGAAAGTGTAAACAATCTATTATGGTAGTAATGCAACAGCTAACCTTTTTAATTCAAGTCCAGGGCATTTTTGTGTCGTGTGAACGGACAGGAAACGCTTGTACAATATTTTTGATTAAAATGTGTGATAATGGGAAGGGCGTGGCATGGCATTGATATTAATGGGAAGGGCATGGCATTGCTTTAGTTGGACACCATGGCTTCCCCTCCAGTGAATGGGAGGCTGTTCATACATTCAAATTTCTTTGATATTTTTATTCCACCGTGGGATACCTGATATTCCATGGCAGGTAATGGCACACTGTAAGCTATGCCCCAATGTTGTAATACCATGAGAATTGATTGATGAATCGTGACAAGCTTAGTTTATTTATTGAGCATTAATTTCTCATTACATCATGGTTCAAATACCTACATGAGGAAATAGAAGAAGGAGGATCTGAACATGTTTCATTTCCTCAACACCTACATTTTGACATCTCCCGTGTCACGTCCAATGCATAAATATTCATATTCATATGCAATATTCAATAAGCCATGGACCTTTCTCTGCTGAAATATGAAGGTCTCACTGCATAGTTCTACCAATTCTTTGCGTACAGAGCTATTGAAGTCCGTGGGTGCCATTTTTAGGCTTCCAAGAATGGTTAGCTTAGGAAACCCATAAGGAAGTGACCTCCAATATTTGTTTTCTTTCTCAAATTACGTTGGAATTTTTTTTCATTAGCCACGAATAACATGCACCACAGCAGCTACAGGGAAGCAATCCTGCACCAGATTTTGATGTTCAGGGTATGACCCACCACTACAAAATAATAATAGTTTTTTTAAGGATTTCTATCCAAAGGAACTGTTTGAATATGGATAGCTTGTTCATTTTTGTTTTCGGTAAACAGTACACTCACTCGTTCGATCATACAGGAGCAGCAGTAGAGCTAGTTGTTGCACGCCTTAGGTGTTTGGAACCCATTCCCCTCTTCCCCTACATGGGGATATGGGTGAAATGTATGCATACATTGATTATATTTATGCAGACGTCAAGACTCTAATCATCATTGTGGTGGAGCAGATTGAGTAAGATCCCTCATGCAAATGCTGCCATGTTTTGCTGATGCCAATGGAAATATTACGAAAAGGGATCGCCATGAAACGGCAAATTAAATATATGCATTTGCCATAGCCTGTGGCATTCAGATGTGGCACAGGTTTTTAGGTTCGTTCTGTTGTGCATGGAATGCCAGGAATGTTGCGGAATTTTAATGGGCTTTATTGTACGATGTTAATTGTGCTGGTGTAGCTGTTAATGCAATAAATTATCAATAGATATAGGAAGACATGACACTCTTCACAAGTGTAGGATTGTGTGATCAATCATACTTGGGTGTAGAGTCAAACTGCAAAGCGTGACAAACTACTTGACGAAGCACACTAGCCTCAGAAAAATTTACACCCAAATGGACCAGGTAAAGACATAAAGACATAAAGACATAAAGACATAAAAGATTAGTGCAACTATGAGCCACAAACGCCATTCTTGGTAACAAAAGATCGGCATCAGGGAGATGAAATGCATGCATCTAATGGAATATAACTTGAGATAAGAAAATCAAGAGGTGTTAGGCAAGTGCCTTTTATACATTACCACGGCGATAAGAGGACCATCTCGTTGCGCAGCATCGCTCAACAGGTTCCTCATTCATCTTGTCTGAACTCGGAAGGCCGATGAATATCGTGTCTGGCTAACTAAAAGTTGTATTTTTCACCTTGGCACAAAGTAATCATAATAGCGGCGTTTTCTGCGATTCATTGTCACCTGACGGTGGGATGCCATTTATGCTAAAACGGTCAGTTCAAACTCGGCGGCGTCCTAGACGCGAAACGGAACGCCCGGCAGACACCTTCGCTACCGACAGCGGTAGCGAAGGTGTTGTTGTTGTTGTTGTCGGTAGCGAAGGTGTCTGCCGGGCGTTCCGTTTCGCGCAAACGTGACGTCACACGTATTTTGACCACTCACAAAGCGAGGCATTCTGAAGTGGTTTTTGAATTATTTAAGTCCTTTAAGGACTTTTTCAAAATAAATGGATGCCACCGTCGTGTTTAGAATTGAAAATGACTAGTATAACTTGAAAAAATACAGTTTGTCCTGACATGAAACATATCCATTGGTGACAGTTCGATCTGACCTTTTTTTCGCTTCTAGCTCTCCGACAGACAAAACGAGCCGGCACTTCCAAGGAGTAAAGCACCGGAAATTCTCTCTCCAACCCTCTGCAGCGCCGTCATGGGAATGGACAAGTTTCACATCGGGACAAACAATATGTTATTCAAGTTTCACCAGTGATTTTTAATTTTAAAGGAGATGGTGGCATTCATTTATTTCTTAAATCCTTAAAGCGCTTAAATAATTAAAAAATCACTTCAGAGTACCTCACCTTGTAATTGGTCAAAATATCTGTGCCCTCACGTATGTTGAGGGTAGCGAGGATCCCCTGCCGGACATCCGATTTTGCGTATAGGACGCTACCAAGTTTGGATTAGTCGTCACTGTTTTAGCCTAAATGGCATCCGACCGTCAGGTGACAATGGGCCGATTGAGCATCTTACGCAATTGTCTTCGTCAACATGTAACTAGAACATGTTAGATGGCATTGTCCTACATCTACTCTGGTCATGGATTATGGTGCTCTACACCTATGCATGATTGATCAGTCTACACCTGTTGATAGCTGTTAATGTCTACTGAAACCTATTACTTCATCAACTGTTATGCATGCACAATGTATATCTTTATGGGATAAAGGTACTTGCAATTCCATGATATGTCTGACATTCCATGCAAATAATCAACCCAGAAATCCATGCCCCACATCTATAATCCATGACAGTGATAGCTAACGGATTACTTCAATCTTAACTAATATTGATCCCATTTTTGCGTTTATTTATTTATTTATTTAACAATACATGTCCTCCACGTGCAGTGGCGTTGTTTCCATCATAAAATATGGCAGCAATTGCAAAGGGCATCTGTCTCACTGCTTCATCAAAATGCTGCTACAATATGTTGGATGACATTGGCAAAGTCCTACAGATCACTGAGTATGTTACTCTACACCCAGACTGCAAAGTGGCTAAATGACCTTGTAGTCGGCGCGCCCTTAAGCCCAAATAATCAGCAATCAGACTGCAAAGTGTGGAACTATCCGCAAGATCGTGTTGCGATTGTGATCATGATCTATGGAATCATGATCATGATCGGATTGTGTCAGTGTTGGGCAGGGGTTCATCAGTGTATTTTGTGCAGGCATGGTGCTGGTGGGCTGATAATAGACTGACATTCACAAATGGCTTAAAAAGCACAGAAAGAAGAAAAGGACAACAATTGGAGGAAACTGCCAAAATATACAGAGTGCACTACATTTGTTTTAATTAAAGAAATAACGACATACAAGATTAGTGCAACTATGAGCCACAAGGACCCTTCTTGGTTCCACTCTGTGTATTCAACCAGTTGCCTACCAAATCCGTCAATCAGCCCTCCCTGGAATACTGAAAAGCAAGCCCTCTATTATTATAATGATTTTCTATGCTGTTTTTAAGCATGTTCAATGTGCTGCTACTGACAATGGTTTCTGGTAGCCAGTTCCAGTGTTCTACTACCTTGTTGGTGAATAATGATTGTCTCAACCCTGTTCTGCTGTGGTTAACTTTAATTTTGAATTGATGACCTCTAATTCCATCATTTCTGTTAAATTCAAACATGTCCCCAAGATATCACTTCTCCAGACCATGAACAAATTTTAAGCACTCGATGAGATCTACTATCACCCTTCTATACCTAAGTGAACACATATTCAATTTCTTCAATCTTTCCTCATATGCCAGGTTGCTTGTACCATGAACCATTTTTGTAGCCCTCTTTTGTACTCCCTCTAAAAGCCAACAATCTTCTCATAGCTAGGAGACCAAGCTTGGATGCAGTATTCCAAATGAGGCCTGACATATGCACAGGAAAGCTTCCTGATGAATACCCCACTTCTGTATGATACATTCCTATTTATTGCCCCAAGCATTCGCAGTGCCTTCTTCCTGGCTTTCTTGGTCTGCTCTGATTCCCCACAATTTGTATTTAGAATAATACCTAAGTCCTTCTCCTGTTGAGTTACTGATAGTACTTGACCACCTATCAAGTATGGAGCCTTCATATGCTACTTACTTACATACATGATTTTGCACTTATCGAAACTAAGTTTATTTTGCCATTCTTCGGACCACTTCACAAGTTCGTCTAAGTCTTTCTGCAGCGGGGTATGCTCATTGTGACCTGTTATTACCCTAAAGACCTTCAAATCATCCGGAAATTTCAAAACCGTACTGCTTAGGACACTTTCAATGTTATTTACAAATATAATGAACAGTAGTGGCCCCATTACTGATCCCTGGAGGACTCCACTAAGAACATTTTGCCATGACATCTTTGTGCCATTTAGCATCACTCTTTGCTGTCTATCCGAAAGCTACAACTCAGTCTATTTTAAGATGCTACCTGCAATACCATGGGCCTGAAGCTGTATCATTAACCATTTATGGGGTACCTTGTCAAAGTCCTTACTAAAGTCAAGATATGTTACATCAACCTGATTTCCCTGCTCAAATTGTTCTGTGGCGAAGTTAAAAAAGTCCAAGAGATTTGTGAGACACGACCGTCCTTTTCTAAACCCATGTTGAGTATCTTGAAACAATCTCCTTCCAGAAAACTAACTATTTTATCCTTGATAATTGATTCGAGTACCTTGCAGACTAGGGATGTGAAACCTACTGGCCTATAGTTTTCAACTTTCCCTCTTTCTCCTTTCTTGAAAATATGAATTACATTTGCCCTTTTCCAATCTGTTGGAATTTCATTTTGTGAAACTGATCTACAAAATATTATATTAAGTGGAAATGCCAGTTCTTTTTCAGCTTCCCGCAATACCCTAGCATAAAGTTCATTAGGTTCTGCTGCCTTGTTTCGCTTTATTTTCCTGATATGATTGAAAACAGCATCATTATCAATGAAATCAACATCATTTATGCGATCACAAGTCACTGAACTATGGTGTACGGTCGGCAGATCGGTCATATTTTCCCATGTAAACACTGATTTAAACCGCTTGCTCAGCTCCTCAACCATCTCACTATCCTCACCGAATATAGTCCAATTTACTTCCAGCGGACCAATTGTGGTAGCAACTTTACCCAGCTTGTAGAATCTAAAGAACTTTTATGGTGTCCCCATTACGGTTCCTAGCCAAATCCAGTTCTTCTGCTCGCGTTGCTGCTCTAGTTTTTTGCTTCACAGTGTCTCTAGCTTTTCGATACGACCTTAAATTTACGATATTTGAAGCTTCCTTAAAACTCTAAATGCAACTTTCTTAGCCTTAATTGCATTTCACCCACATCCCCGTGCAAGGGAAGAGGAGGGAGGGGGGTCCGAACAATTAACCAGCGCTATATCGAGTGCCATACGTATCGCAGCCCTTGAAAGGCATACATGGGGCCCAAAAGGTCATGCAGGGCCCCCAAACGTCGCAGCTCAAGCACCACAAAATTCAATTACTACGCAGAATGCACTCTGGTGCCTCACAAATCGTTCCAATGACCTCCCAAAAATTATCGTGCCCAGGAAAAGAAAGTTGCCGAGTCACCAAAAAAAAAATTCGCACCGGGGCCCGCTCTGAAGGGCATCATCGGTCGAACATCCATGAACAGCAGCAGTGGCGTACAAAAATGGAAAAATGCCCCCTCCCCTCCATCCTGAGTGGGATGGTGTCCAAAGAATCGTGCCAGGATCACACAAATCGCGCTGGGCTCCACAAATTCGCATCGGGCCCTCCGAATTCGCATAGAGACTCCGAATAAATATGACGGGCCTATAAAATTTGCACTGGGGCCCGCGTAAATCGCGTTATGGGGCCACAGCTAAGTGCAACGCGCCCCGCGACCACCCGGCGGTCCCCCAAACGTCGCGTTCGGAACCAGAAAATCCTTTCGGTAGTCCTAAAAAGTTGTGTCGTGGCATCAAATACTCCCGTTATGGCTAACTGAAATTAGCGTCGAGGGCCCAGATAAGCACAGCGTGGCCCCAAAAGTCGCTTGGGATCCGACAAAGATCAATCCAGGGCCCTCCAAAATATGGAGTGATACACAAAAAAAGCTAATGTCTGAGGTAGTAAAATCCTTCGGGATCCCCAACATAACACCAGATGTCTTCAAAAAACGCCTAAGGCCTCGAAAAAAACGCACTTCAGCTTGAAAAATCGCGTCGGGACACAAATATGGCACCAGTGGTCCGACAAACGTGATAAAGTATTCGTGAAATAGGGTGGAATTTCTAAACACTGAATTTGTATCCCTCCCGACGGAGAATCGACATCGTGCATCGTGATGAGGTGTTATGACGTCTTCATATCTTGTTTCTAACAGTATCTTGTCGATAAGTATCTGTTATACAATATTAGTTGATACGTATAGGTATTTTGCATCATTATCGCTCAACTCGTTACCCATAAATTAGGTAAAACAAAGGAAAAAAAGGAAAAAGTGCATGTATCCAAATTGTGTTTGAGGAACTTATAGGTCATGTTTTCGTGTTTTCGTCAGATTACAGCGGAACTTATCGTAGTCCCGACTGCATTATTCGGGCCCAGGCACGTCGGTACAAGGACACTGCGCAAGTTTTCCGTTCCGTTTCAATCCGTTTATTATATTTGTACCGCGGCTTTCTTTTTGTTTCGGGTTCAGATACAAATTCCTCAGGTAGTGCTGCTTTTATTTGGAGCGCTAACCATTTTCTTTGGGGGAGGGGGGCAATGCTTTTTTCTGTGGTCTGCAGGCCCCGAGATCTTTCAGACCCTAGAGGCGAAAATTTACGAGGCCCCGGCTTCAAAAGCCGAGCCATTTTTGGATTTTTTTTTGTAGGAATCACTGTATTTATTTGGGTCTTTGTCTCATCCTTTGGGGGGCCCGATGGAAATGTTCGACATCCAGCGCGATGTTTGAGCATCGGCGCAAATTTTCTACGCTTCGCTACATTCATTTGAGTCCGTCGGCGCCAGCTTCTTGCGTTCCCGGCTTCGGGAAAATATTTGGGGCCCAGCGAATATTGTGGGAGCCATAGTAGGATTTTGGGGCCAAGGCACTATTCTCGGGGCTCGTTGTGGCTAACTAGGGCCCGTCTCGAGTCTGCGGAACCACGCGGCATATATTTCAGACGACCCACGGTAATTTTGGGGAGCCAATTGCGATGTTTTTCCACTTTGCCTTCCTCCTTTGTTTCGTAACTACCTTATGCAAACTTCGCCCGAATACGCGCTGTAGGTTTGGCGTGCCGAGATCTAGTTTATGCGTGTTGAGTACTGTGACAAGCGTTTTTTTTTTTAATGAAGAAGATATATTGTCTACCTGAAATACTTTCTTAGCCAAAGACTCAACCACGAGGGAATAATAGCAAGATGTAATCCAGACCCCCTTTCAGTCTTCCGAGTTATCTTTGATATTTCCCGACTTGTCCGGGATAATATGCATGCTTAAACTATGTTTACGGCTCGGGGTTGACTGCTCATTTCTCATGTCTCAACAAACCTATTCATTTTGCTATTAAGTGACTTCTGGAATGCATTAGGGTTTTCCTATATGTTATAAATGGAGAGGTTAAAAATAATTCGGGGTCCCGACTCAAAAGGACTCAACTTCCTTGTGACATTTTCTAACACCACGGACCCCGAATGTATACAATTACAAATTACCTGTCCAATATTTCTTGAACAGAAACCTGAAATTGAGCACAAGAAAATAACATGAATACGACACTCCCGCCAGAATTCGCCAAACGACACACGCCCTCCCAGTGGCGGGCGCTGTGTGCGCGCCTGCACATGGCCCAAGTGCCGGGTCGGCGCGCGCCCGGAAAATGGCGCGCTGGTGGGACCCCTGTCGGCGGCTCCGAGACACACGTGGTGCTTTCGTCGGCGTATGGCGTCACGGCTGTAGCGGGCTGATCAGTGATCGGCCGCGCCGTGCGCTGCCGCGTCACGCGCTCTGCTCCGACCGGGCCCAAGGTGGAATGCGGGGCGCGCCGCTGGCCAGGCGAGCGCCGACAGTGCGACGGGGAGGCGGAGCTACGCAGTAGTGGCGCAGCGACAAAGGTCTCAACGACCCGCCGCCGGTCTGTGTTGTGTTGGACGGGTGCGTGGATCGGGCGGTGAACGGAGGGCGAGGCGGCGTGCGGTGACGTAGCGTGGCGGCAGCGATCGGGCTGAATATCGTCTGATACATTGGCGGGACGGGTCGGCGAGGCCGGCTGGTACGAGAGGTACATCGTTGTGGCAGTGTCGCGATGACGAGTCGCACTAGTGCTATACCGGCTGGACAGTGACGTCGCAGGTCACTATACGGGGAGACGTTCAGAGTTGGCAGTGGGTGGTCGCCACTCAGGTATGGTTGGCTGGCGGTGGCAGTCGAGGATGCAGCGTGGGCCTGCGAGGCCGCGCCACGGCGAGGCCGGGCTGGAACAACTGGAGCTGAGGCAGTGCGGCGATGCGAGTGGTGATGGCGACGCTGGAGCTGCCGCCATGAGGTGCAGTGTACACAGGTTTGATCGCTCGTGTCGCGGGGCTTTGCCTGTGACTTGGCGCATCGTTTTTCTAATGTGTGTAGTTATGGGACACGCCAAGAGTGACCTTGCAGGTGCCATAGATCCACTGCTGAAGAATGCCCCGCCCAGCCGGACAAGTCAAGCGGTCCAACCGGTACGCAGCAACCCGGATGTAATTGGAAGGTCTGGCGGCAAGAACAGTAAGTTTCTAATTCCCAGTTCCCCCATTAACTAAGTCATGGGGTGTGCTTTTTGTTCATGTAGTTACAGTGTACTACTTGCCTTCCTCACACTCCTTTCATCCTCGAAATAACTTGCTACCCCAGTGTCAATCTTTTAGGTCTGGTTCAATTTTCCCCCCGAATGCCAATACCCTGGCTTCGCTTATCCGCAATGGTCTGGTTTGTCCCATGATAGGTATGGAGTTTTTTTTTCCAAGAAGTAGGTGTGTTCCCAAACTGATTAGGAAAATTGTGGTATGATTTCTTTTTTAAGCTTCCTATTCCTAGCAAACATGTTCATAAGTAAGAAACTTACCTTCAAAAACTGCCATTTGTCACCTGTGAAATTACTGAATCTTCTTAAAGCTTGGATGCACACAGTTTCAATAGTTCCAATTGATGAAAATGATTGGAAGGGCACGTCAAGTTAATTAAAAACAAATTGTGGCTCCTTCAAGGTCATGCTGTGGTTGGTGCACACTAAAACACCAATCACCGCTACCAACCAACCAATGCAGTGGAAAATCTGGCTTACATGGTTTAATAAAAAGAGTATGATGAACAGCGGGGTCCAATCCGAGGTTTTCCTTCTGCTTAATTGAAGGGCTCAGAGGACCTTTGGAGGGGTCTGCAATCAATATTGTGTGGGGGGACTTAAATCCCAAAGTTACCAAACAGTATGCATGGTCAATCCCCGCTCAATTATAGTATTCATTGAGGAGAGATGGCGTTTCCTAGCTGGATGGATTAATGTTAGACAAATTTCGCTGCTTGAATTTTGTCATCAAACAGACAAAATCCCAGTTCAAGTACTTCTTTGAAAGGTGAACTTTCAAAAGTGAATGAAACCATTTGAGTTTTAACTCCCATACTTATATTAACCTAGTGTGGCTGGAAAAATGTTCAAAATTAAGTAGATTTTGAGCGCAAGGTAAAATTTGATCGTTTGCATTTTTAATTCCATGTATTTTATGTGGTGAAGGCGATGCGATCATATATTTCTCCCCCCCCCCAAATGATTACTTTTAAGTCAAAGGCGGTCAATACAATTGATGGCGTCATAACAAGATACGGAGGAAATATGCTATGATATAAAAGGTATGTTATGAGTTAACGCTGCAAACGTTTACATCTCCTACCGAGAGCATATGCATGCTACTTATGAACAAGATACTGTTAGACAGGAGATACCAAGCCTTGATAAACATGCATCAAGAAGCAGGATGTTGGCACTTCTTGGAGAAGGATGTCGATTGAGTGTCCGGAAAGTGATATATTCCAAACCTATGCCACGGACGATTTATCACCATGAAATATTCAAGGTATAGGCATTGCATGAAAAAAATGAAAGCAACCCTCCCAACTTTCAGATGTTTTTTTTATGGCATAGGCTCAAGCAATACTGATATGGGGATGTGTATTGAAATCATATTGGAAATGCAAAAAAAACATCAGAAGCCCTACAGAACCATTAGGAAGATTATGAAACCACGACAGTTAGGGATTCATTTGACCATTCAAAAGATTCACCATTAAAACATTCAGACCACCATAACCATGTGAATATTAATGTTTCAACAAATCATTTTGGGACAACACATTCTCTATCACGCTAATTGGGTGAGATGCATCCACCTAGTGGAATGAAAACTCCCACGTAGTCAAAGGGAGCTTCAATGGAAAAAGCAACCAAAATCCCTTCATATTGTTCCAGTAGAAGAAGTGATTTGTTCCTTGGAAAATGTATTTTTATCAAAAAGAAAAATGGTAGCAAGTTGGTAGCATTTATACTCATGCCAAAACAATGAGAAAGACTCAAATGAGCGGGGATGGTCGAGTGGTTAAGGTGTTTAGTTCTGGATACGAAGATCCCAGGTTGAACACTCGCGCCACTCGGACATTTCGCAATCCCGTGGCCCACCGGCGAAACTGTGGTTAATCCGTCCCGTCTCGGAGGGTCTTCAACCGCCCCCCTCAGGTTTTTCTTGCGGATAGCGGACGAACGGCGCGCGGCAGCGCGCCCAAATTTGGCATACCTTTTCTCACATCAATTTGACATTCTGATTCAAAATTTTAAAGTCAAGTCATCTAGGTTCAACAAGTTAGTCAAGGTCAAGTGAGGTCACCTCCAAAACAATTCAACCAGTCGTCACGCTTTAAAGGATACAGATATTTTAATGAAACTTTCAGCGTTTGCTTATCTTTACGGATGCAACAAAACTTACGATGTGAATTTGTCATTTTTTTTTCGTTTTTGACTACATATAAATTTTGCGTATTTGCCATATTGCCGTTTCAAACACAGGATACTGGCTAAAGTAAGCATTTTCTATTAGTGCAAGTTGACTTCCAACGACATTTCTCTGTCTGTACCCATTGGAGAAGGAAAATTAAAGACAACTTGAAAACTCAAGTTTGAAATTTTAAACATTTTACTTGGGGGGGGCAGGGGGCAAAACAAATTATGTCCCTGCCCGATTTCGCTGTCCTTTTCTTATTCTAAATAAATTGTGTTTTTCATATATCCCCAAAAATGAACTCCCCAGAGCAAAAAACAATGCAAGTCGTGAAAAGTCGTGAAAAATCTACCCCCCCTGGTGACGTCACTTTTGGGGAATTTTTTTGGGGGAGTGGACCCGGACCCTACTGGTCGAGCGCTTTCCGATAACACCTCTTTCGTTTTCGTACGATGCTTAGTTTTGATTTTAGAGGGCGGTCTTCAACCGCCCCCCCCCCCGAGACGGGGTGGGAGGATTTTACAGGAAAGACGGCGCGGGTTAATAGACTGGGGTCCCTCTACAAGACAATTAATTTGGCCAGTAATCCGCCTCCACGTAATCCAGAGATACGCCATGGGAGGGGCGAGGGTACGGTTTAGGGTTGGGTCTGACCCGAAAGTTGGCTTCCCAAAACATTTAGGCTAGATCCACCTTGTGATACGATATTATGCTGATGAGGTATGAGGAAGAAATCTTTCCTAGTGTGAATTCCATACATGAGGTCCTGCTTGGGGATTTCGTGGAAGCTAACCAAAGATATTCACCAGAGGTAGAGAATGAAATTTAAAGGACTCAAATGCTAGAGTTTTTTTCTTCAAACTTCCATTTACTTATCTAACTTGAATATATACTTTGCTCTGGCAGTACAATTTTCCATACACCTTGCTATGAAGAGGCTGAAATTCTGAGCACTCAAGGCCCCAAAACCAAAACTCAAGGCCTAGTCCCCTTCCAGCCGGCAAAATATGGCACTTCCGACAAGGTCCCGCCGGCGCGGGCCGGGAGGCCGGCGGTGCGGCGATTGGTGCATGGACAGGTACCTGGTGCGGGCGGGCTGATAATCCACCGACACCTCCACACACTGCTGCAGAAGTCACAAAAAGAAGGAAATCACAATGGGAAACGCGACACCGAAACTTCTGGATGCAGCCGCCAGAGCGACGACACATGCGAGTATGATATGAATTGCTCGCCTCATTGGCCCCGCCCATGCATTTGGCTCGTGAAGAGTGTTTGGTTGGAATAGTAGAAGCTTGGTGAAATACATTATTCGGTGTTGGCGATTTTCCAGCTAAATTACTGGTGTTGCCGATATTTAATGTCAACGCCTGAGTAAAGCACACCAATAGCAGATCTTGGAATTCCATGGCGGCACTTGTCTGGAGACGCGCCATTCCCTCGGAAGGGCTCCATGAGCCTTGGGAGCACTCGATAATACTGAAGGGGTGCGTTTGTTTGTTCTCAAAGGGACGCCTTGTCCTCTAAGATGGGTGCCTTGGGGTGAAAAGGCCAGTTAAGCGGAGGAAGGGTCGGGGTGGGCTCAGTCCTTCCATCGGTGCTCTTTCTAGGTCATGGTGGACACCTTTCCATGAGGGGTACATACTCCAAGTCCCCCTCCATATACCGCCTTGCCGGCAGCCCAGCTGAGTGGTTTTGCCCCTAGTGGTTCTTTGTATGGAAGGCGCCTTGTACTAAACTTACATGGGGGAGAGGCATGGCTCCCTTGGCCCCATGAAGCCGCCACTGATGGCACCTGTGCATTCTCGTGTGATGTGATCTGAATTGTGTACCTGGCGTTCCCGGCGGCTGGTGTAATGCTTCGTACATAATGCATGGCACTTTTCTTGTTGCTTTCTTATTTCATTATATCATGGATGCTTTATTTTTATCTTATCTCTTGCATTTTCTGATGGACTAGGACACAGGTGGGAAGGGAATATTAATTGTCCAATAGCAGAGCATATCAGCTTGCAAAATTGTTCCTGCCTGAGTGAAGAGGCGCAGCTAGGGGGAGGAGGCCGGGGGCCACCTCCTCTCCTTAACATGAAAATGCACTGGATGTAACGAGACATTTTGAGATTTTCACCGCGCAAAACCAGAAGTTTTCAGCTTGCTTCGCGCGCCGAACGTTGTCTTTGTTTCATCACATATTTTTGGTCACCCCTGCCCTTAAGAAAATTATGGCTGAGCCTCTATATGTGTGCAATTTTCTAACCAAGCTATGCAATTTAAGCGGGGGCGGTCCGTGGCATCCAAATGAGGTGAGGCGGACAAAATTTCCAGATTTTTACCAGTATTTTTTATAAATACCCGTTATTATTCATACTCATCTTGAGTATGAACAACTTAATTTGGCGCTGCAAGGTGCCAAACTTATCACCATCATTCCGAAGTCAATGGATTTCAACGCTCCCCCTCGTGTTCAAATGCTTCCGAAATTGCGGGAAGCTTTCATATATAGAATATAATTGAGGTTTTCATATATTTCCATTTCATAACCTGAAATGGGTGGAATTCACACCACACGTGTTATATATATATATATATATATATATATATATATATATATATATATATATATATATATAAAATATATATATATATGTAATTTAAGCGGGGGTTAACGTGTTATATATATATATATATATATATATATATATATATATATATATATATATATATATATATATATATATATATATATATGTAACTAACCTATGTGTGCCGCTCTTGGACAGTGTCAGAGATGTATCGAGGTGAAGTGAGCGCGCCCTTTGATGTGCTATCTTGACGCCATACTAATATGTTTTGTCCTCCCGTCCGAATGCATCGCCAGACATCGAGATGTAAATCTGATGGAATCCCATACTAGTCGCGCGAGCCCGGTACGTGATTACTTGATGTTCTGGTATTGCGCGTAGGGCGGGGATGGCCGAGCGGCGAAGGTGTTGGGCTTTGGGTACCAAAGGTCCCGGGTTCGACACTAGCGCCGCTCGGGACATTCCCAATCCCGTGGCCCACCGGCGAAACAGTGTGGGCGGCATCATTAGCCGTGAATGTGCATAAAGTACGTCGTAAACCACCCAATAAAAAAAAAATGGTGTTTCGCGTGGTCTGAAGTATCGACAACACCACGATGTCCCGAAATTCATTTAATTTTGAATGCATCGGTTGGCCATTCCAGGACCAAGTTATATCAATGTCTATTTTTCCAGCCACGCCCTGTTCCTGAAGACATCGTCATGTTACCGATATTTATTTGCATCGTGTCTGGGAATCCTTTAGCTATATGCAACCAATGTATATCCTCGTCCAACATGTGCCTGTTTTCATGAATGGATCATGAAAACTCTTCGCGATATGTCGCAAGAACACTGAGATTGTTCGACAAATTGTTCGACAAACAGACTAAGATGCTAATTACTTGGAGATCCAGAAACAAACAAGACTATACTCCACGACCCGGGAAACTCCCTAGAAGAAGAACCAAGATCCTAGATTCAAGAAGAACCTTGATAAAACACCCTTTATACCTTGAATTTTGAAGAATCCATCTGCAATACAAAACAAAATGTCTGCGTAGAATATCTAGCACATTTCTGCAGCATGCACAGCATTCGTGTGCGAGAAAAACTACGAAGCAGTGAAGTGGAAGCGATTTAAGTAAAGGTTGCGATAGTAATGATGAGGTTACGTCGGCACGATGCAAACTTGTCCCAGGAGGCCCTAAGCCAGGGTAGGTACGATCCTCTAAGCCGTCTCTGGGTTTTTCATAAAATAAGACTAGGTATACGAGCTGTTGATATGTTGATGAGTACCTTGAACTTTTTCCATTTGTTGTTCAACAAAAATAAAATATTCTGGTTAAAAAAGATATGTTGTGTATCACTTTTGTAATTGTGTTTCACGTCACACGCCAGGCCACGGGGTGACACCGCTCAAGCATTGACGGAAATTAATTTGCCATTGATGGATAACTTACTGATAATTAGTTATTACAGTTATGGGTATCACATATCTATGATATTAAATTATATATATGGACTTGAGTGATTGAAATCGCCAGGAAGAAGTGAGGGAGGATTCTCGAGAGCCTCCTCTCAGATTTTTCCAGGGAAGTGACCGAATGAGAAGATTCAGAGGCACAACACTTTTAGTAGCTTCTTATGCATCTGCTTCGTATACCCCGTATATATTTCACGTGAAGACCCTCTGAGGTCATTGACATGGGACTGGTCGAAGAGAGTAATGTTACAAACTATTCAAATGTGCCGCCACTTGAAGTTGCAACATATCACCACAAAACTCAGATGGTGTTCCTTCATGAAGGCGAACAACTCTGCTCTGTCGAAATTTTAATTATGGTCAAGGTTACCAGCCTAAGGTCAGGTCAATGTTTGCATTAATGGGATCATATGGCATGGAGAAGTTTGAATTTGGCACGCCGAAAATAATAAGGGTCATGCAATAATCGCCTCGTGAGGTGCCATTTCCTTGGAGAGGCGCCACTGACAACACCCCTATAGAGGCGCCACTGATAGCACCCCTATATATGCGCCACTGATAACGACCCTATAGAGGCGCCACTGATAAAGCCCCTATAGAGGTGCCTACCGCTTGCATTCGTTTAACGGGGAAGGAAGAGTAGGTGAGTGCACTCGAGCAAGGGTGAATCTTGGAATTGTCATAGGGCACTCGTCTGGAGAGACGCCGCTACGAAAGTCGCTGGAGAAGCGCCTTCAGCTGAAAATGCCTTGAAAGGTTGGGAGGGAGGGGGAGGGAGCACTTGGGTATACCGAAGGAGCACGTTTTCATATCAATGGGCGCCCATGTATCTGTGCCTGTGATTGGAACATCCGTTGAGCGTGGGAGGGCGTGCAGTCGGGACTCCAGATATGGCGCCTCTTCCCGGTCAGAGGGACGCCATTCTTGCCATAGTGGTACATGCCCCAGTACCCCCCGCCCATTTCGTATCCTTTCCGATACTCGAGCATACTGAAGGAGCGACTTCCCCTGTCAGGAGGGCAATTTTACTTTCATCAGGGAGTCTTTCCGGTCAGGGGAACGCAACTTTTCCATGTGGAGGCCCCAGTGTCCTGTATCGAGCCCCTGGTTCGGGATAACCGCGTAAAAGTGGGCGACGTTACCCAGGTTCCTTTAATAGTCTGACAATGCAACGATTTCGCAGCGGGCACACTGACACAAGAAACTGTAATTGGTCTTAAATCTAAACACTATAATGTTGCTGATAAACACGCTCCACTTCGTAATCAGGCTTCCTTGAGACCTACATACATGGATACACGTTACACGTTCTTATAACAGAATACTAAAAAGTGGACAATGCAATATTTGTATGCGTTGGTAACATGGTGTATGGGCATGCATTAGCTGATGTTATGTGGCTCTTGTCCCCAGCATCCACTTGTTATTCTAACGGCATTCTAAAGGCGATATTCTCGGAAAACTTGATGCCTTGATATCCAGAGTTCTGCTTAATTTGTATGGTTTTTAAATGGTGTCAACGTTTAAAATAGTTACTATTATATGCCATTTGTTCTTCAGACGAACAGAACGCACCATGCTAATCATTTGGCAGGAAAAACGTCCTAATCCGAGAAGCTCAGGCTTCAAATTACACGAACGATTATTTACAAATAAAAGAACTTCGCGGTGTCGAGACTAGTGCCTCAGCCATTTCAAGCATTACTCCAGTTGGTTAGTTATTAAGGTTTTAGGGCGCATAAAGTGCAATGGTTATACAGCGCCCACAAGCATTACCCTAAAACAGAAGGAAGAAAGTGTTCTTTGTTTGATAACCATGAATATATTTGCAGTCATATGTAGAGCTTGGGTAATTTTGTGGTTGCTTTATCTCGAACAAGTATAATAATATATCCAAAATTAGCCTCGATCGCTGGTTCCATGTCAACTCTTCGCATTGTGCTTCGGTTATCTTCTGTTGCTTGCCACTTCGTGGTTTTCTGTCCTGATTAGTTGTTTTGCCCATGCCTAACTTTGCTGCTCTAATTAACAATGAAAGATGCTTGTGTACCTGAAATGAACAAATATGCAACAATGTACAGTGTGCTTCTCAAATCCCTTCTCCCGCAAATAGATCGAGAACCACGCCCGTTCTGAGGGACATGCGAGCACGTTGCGTTGTGTTTCGACGCTACCGATGAAGAGCAACAGCCCGGTTGCTGGCAGCTGCCGATACGTGCCGCCTTTCTGGGCGGTAGGTGCGGTCGGTCCGAGCGCGCGCCGTGATGCCTGCTGCAGCGCCATATGTCGTACCGGCCGCCGGCCGTTACGTCAGCGGGTGAATCACTGTGCGGCCCGGCCGCCCTGCCGTTCCGATGCGTTATCTTGGTTTGAGCCGCCTTCAGTGGGCGCCCCGGGCATCCCCGAAACGCGACGGGATCGCGCCGGGTGCGACTCGGCCGTCGCCGGTACCGGACGTCAGCACGGATCTACGTGGCCGCATCCGGGGGATGCGAGGGGCGTCTACGCCAGGACCAGCAATCAGTGGGTCTTGCTCTTAGGCCCGTAGTAACTGTCCACAAGTTGTAGGAGGAGGAGCGAACATGTTTGAAATATCCTTCCACGCGACGCCCATAGGGTCAATGTTAAACTCGTCCAGAGTTGAGAGAAGATGGCGCTGCACTCTCCCCCTTCCCCTCCTTATGGTTCCGACGCCCATGCTTGTCGGCATTGGCGGAGGAAGAAGCGGTCGTCCACAGGCGTCATCTACAACTTAGCACAAATGTAGTAAAAATGCGGCAGTATTCCAGTTTTTTGCGACGTTCTCTGCAAATCAGCTTAGCACATCCAAATGTCACAAACTTAGAGAACATGCTTTGCGCCCTTACGCCTTAGTTCTCGATTCGCATCTGCCTCTGCATAGCACCCGTGCGAGGTATCGATATGGCATGTTTCAAAACGGTGGGTCGAGCAGCCGGATCATGGCTGGCCGATCTTAGGCGACGCGCATCCGGTTGGCGTTTGAAAGGTCGCTCCCATCGGCCAGAACCACACTCACGAGCCAGCAGGACTTGATCGTGACGTCAGAATGACGAACTTCACGGCTCAGCCTGGATCTGGTCCGCACCCAGTAACTGGATCATGACGTCATGGTGTGCGTCGTAGGTCCCAGCTGGTGATTGGTTGGCGCGGTGGCCCGCGTTTTCCGGTGCCTTTCGGCGCGCTATCTCGCCGCCCGGCTCGCGGCCCCCAGGCGATATCCTGTTGCGAGAACTCAGCGGCGCCGGCTCTCACGCTGCGCGTCAGCGACGCATGAACGACTTCGGAGTTGGGGAACAAGAGCCGGTTTGAGGCCTCCTGCTTGCATAACAACCCATGAGGTCAATGGCAGAATTAGCCAGTGTCAGAGTTGAGGGAGGGCAGTTGCCACCAGTGTCTCCCGCTCGTGTCCACAACTACACTGTTAAGGAGCATGTATTGCACGGGAGGCCTAATTTGTTTCTGTCTTCATGGAAGATTTCACCATTTTGTCATGAACGGCTGCACAGAATTAGAGCCTCTTGTATTTCACGAGCTCGCCACTCGCTCTGGAAGGACCCCTGTTGCACCTCTGGGTGGTAATCTGAATTGTTGCATATGCGCATCTTAGCTAGGCGGTCCTAGACATGGACATGTCCGGATAGAACGGGGAGATGTCCGGATGGCCATGAGCCACATTATTATCCGATCTGAACCATTAACCATATCGCTTTGATAGAATAGTATTCGCACAAAAAATCGACTTCCCACAATTTTGGGCCTCTCCGACGCTCATGCTTCTCAAAGCACGACACAGCTTTGTCCATGCGGAAGCCGGAATATATATATATATATATATATATATATATATATATATATATAAACTAGATACGTCTCTTCTCTTCCAATATATTGCGGATGAGTGTATGATGCATACACTCCGTATCGATCTTGGCGAATATTCTGATATTCATATTGGTTCTGTGCAGCGGCACCCTCCAGACTCGAACTCAGTCTGGATCGGTTGCGTCGGCTGGAACGGCTGGTCAGAAGTTGACCTGTCGGTCGGCGCGCTAGCCGCTGGCGCCGAAGGCCGGCTGCCGCGTGGTGCGGCGCAGCATGTAGCGGTCGGCTGGCCGGTCAGGCAACTCATTGTGACGGGTCCGGTAGCGCTGGCTGAGCGGCCGCTTCCCGGAACAGATGGTGCGCGCGGGGCCTCCGCCGCAGCTGCCCGGGCGGACCGGTGCGCGCGCGCCCGTCGACGCCTGCCGCCGCGAGGCGTCGTGTCGGCCGGCGCGCTGCGGCCGCCACCGCTTCCCGGAGATGGCCGAGGTGCAGAGGCGGCGACGGCGGCGGCGGCGGCGACCACGTGTCATGTGCCACGTGGCCGGCGCGAGAGCGGACCGGCCCCGGGCGGGCAGAGGTCATCTGCCCAGGCCGGATCGGCGGCGGCGGCTGCCACCACGTGCCATGTGCCACGTGACCGGCGCGAGTGCGGACCGGCGGCGGCCGGCCTGAGGTCAGCTGGCCGGGCCGGATCGGCGGCGGCCGGCCTGAGGTCAGCTGGCCGGGCCAGATCGGCGGCGGCCGGCCTGAGGTAAGCTCAGTGTCCTAAAATTGCTTCACCATTAACTGTGTGGATGAAGGAAGAAGTTGCTTGGGAACAGTGAAAGATTGGAAGAAAATGAAGGATTGCCACTTAAGGATTAAAAAATGGAATGCCTTTCACTTCAGTCACATGCACTTTACATTGTTTAGCAGTCGTATGCATGATGACTGCCCATACATCAGGTGGCAAAATGGTAAAAACCTAAAACGAGGATGAAATAGCACAAGTCCATTAACTGTGAATTTCCAGGCCACATGGTGAATAATTTTACACTGGGTCAGCTGGCCGGGCCAGATCGGCTGCGGCGGCGCGGAAGTGACGGACCGCCGAGAATGTCGCCCGCCGCTCCCACGCTATCAGCGGCATGCCTTGTCGCAGTGGGTGCCCACTCGTTGTTCCAGCTGACCACTAGCGACTGGCGAGCTGCTCTAGCCGTCCAGCAGTCGCACCACACTCTGGCAGGTCTGACCTGGTGATGGCCGGCCAGGTCAGATTGTTCTGATCGTCCGGCAGTCGCACCACGCGCTGGCAGCTCTGACCTGGTGATGGCCGGCCAGGTCACTGGCAACAGGAGTGTGGGATCCTATTCAGTTTGAAAGGTTCCAGCACCCCAACTTGGCAGCCATTCCCCCCCCCACAACTTTGGAAGTTAAAGGGGGATGAAACCCAGGAAAAAGTTAAATATATCCTACCCTATATGCCTAACCCCCGACATGCTGTTTACTGAACAGTGTGCATTGCTCACCCGCCGTGCACTTGCACGATGTGGTTGTCGGTGTGCAATGCGCTCGCGTGAGGTGGTGCTGTGTATGCTCCGCAGGCGATTGTTCTGACTGTTGCCGTAATCTCAGATTTCATAGAAAATGTGAATGAAATACGCGTGTGACCGGATCTAGACCAAGGACATCTTGGCGTATCTTCTGGTTTTCCGGTGAGCCCCTTTGCGATGCGTGGGGTGGGGGTGGGGGTGGGGGTGGAGGTGGAGGTGGAGGTGGAGGTGGAGGTGGAGGTGGAGGTGGAGGTGGAGGTGGAGGTGGAGGTGGAGGTGGAGGTGGAGGTGGAGGTGGAGGTGGAGGTGGAGGTGGAGGTGGAGGTGGAGGTGGAGGTGGAGGTGGAGGTGGAGGTGGAGGTGGAGGTGGAGGTGGAGGTGGAGGTGGAGGTGGAGGTGGAGGTGGAGGGAGAGAGAGAGCGCTAGCGCCAGCGCGCGACCTGTGTCAAAAGAAAGTTTGCATTGATGTGTGACGATCGACTGAACTGTGCTGAATCATGTGCGCCGAGACGACGAAGCGAGCCTGATTGAAAAGCAGTGTTCTCATGTGAAATGTGCAGATCAGCATCTGGGTTGAGACCAGTGAGAAGCAGTGGTCTTAACCCAGATGTCAAAACCATGTGATTATAAAATAGGATTAACTGCTTCAAAAAGCAAAACAAAAAATATTCTAGCCTATGTCATTGCTTGTTTTTACAACTTGTTTCTCATTCAGGTAGATTCCTCGAAGATGTATAGCAAGAGGCGGATGTAGGACAGGGTATGTATTTTTTTCGCGGTGTTTCGTAATTACGCAGGTTCTCATTGGCCGATAAATGAGAGACACATTGGTCTGCTAGAACATGAACAGCTTGACGCACCTCGGAGGCAGTTCCTCTGTCCTATGGCCACGACAGCTAATTGGACTGTCGCCCTTGTCGCCCACGACAGCTAACTGGACTGTCGCCCTTGTGGCACTCGACAGCTAGCTGGACTGTCGCCCTTGTCGCCTACGACAGCTAACTGGACTGTCGCCCTTGTCGCCCACGACAGCTAGCTGGACTGTCGCCCTTGTCGCCCACGACAGCTAACTGGACTGTCGCCCTTGTCGCCCACGACAGCTAACTGGACTGTCGCCCTTGTGGCACTCGACAGCTAGCTGGACTGTCGCCTTTATGAGCTATGACGGCTGACTGGAACGCATCCGTGTGGGATATGGCAGCCGACTGAGCCTGGCTGGTCGGTGGTCTGGAAGAGCGAGAGCTAGCGCATCGCTGCGTGGCGTCCGGTGCGGCGTCGCCATGTTCCGTCTGGCGGTGCCTTCCGAGACACCTGTACGCTCTGTACGGCAGTGGGTCGTGTCGGCGACTTGCCACCACAGCCACCGCAGTCTAGCCATCAGGCGGTCGTCCACCATCGGCAGACACGGCGCCAGCCCCGCCCTGGCCCCACCTCGCCGTCTCTGCTGCGGCGGGTGTGGATTTGTGGCACATAGGTGGGCCGGCGCCGCGCTGCTATCGGCGACGGCGCGTCTGCTGGCGCCGGCTGTGTGCCGGCCTCCGCGCCCACTGCTGATTGGGTGGACAGCGAGTCCTGGCCGAGCTGCACGGTGCCGTATTCACTGTTCATTGATGTAAGTTTTGAAGAATACTCTCCATTTTTGTATATTAAATGTAAGTTATAGACAAGTCGGATTAAGATAAGGCTTTGGTGCTTCTGCATACCTCACCGGCGAATATGTTTCACTGTAACGTCCATTTAGGATGCACATTAGGTTTTTCTTTCTTTTTTAATGACGTAATATGAAAGATTATCTTTTGTTATTCTTCAGAAATTGGTTATGAACTTATTTCACTGGAAGATTAGGGTAGTAACTAAGTTCTTTTATTGATTTTCATGCAAATGTTGACTTGGGATGCCCCACTTGTCATTTTGACCTTTAACCGTTGCTAGGTTTCCAATAACCGACCACGTTATCTATATAGCTATCAATATCCGCTTTTCATCTTCCGCCATCGTCGGGTGTAACGTACAATTTCGTAATCTATCGGAGGATTGGTTCCCAAGTATCATGCAGGTTTCAGGTTTTGACATATGTGCAATATTTGCTGTTCTAGATTTCACACCATAATCCCAAGAGCTGATGTGCTAGGAAACAAACCCATACTTGTGCCCCTTGTCTTTCCTTGTTGCCCTGTCACCGTGTCAGAAAGTGTTTAATGTCGCCAGAAATGTTGATGGAATAATGTGATCCGAATCCTATTCCATGGCAATAGAAGTCCTGCCTCCTTTACGTGCTAAAATAGTGCTCGGTGGAAAACAATACTTTGGTGTTGTACTATGGACTCAGGTATAATCCACTTCCGACAGCACAACTTCACCAATAAAAATGTCACTTGAATTATACCATCAGAACAAACCGACTTAGCATAGCATAAAAGCAAATGCATTAAGTGTAGGATAACCTAACCTAACTTCAGCCTAACCAGCCTTTGGAGAAAACAATTATAAAAACAAAACTGGAAAAATATCACGCAATTTATTTCCTTGAAAGTAAAAAAAAAAAACGAAAAACGTAACCAAACCTAGCCTAACCAGAAATATTGTGCTTTAAGGTGATGACTAGACAAGTTTATACACATATTTGCCTCCATAAAGGAAACAATTGGCTAGTTTAGGTGTTTCAAAAAAGGTTTCGTTAGGTCAGGCTAGGTTAGGTGTTTTAATTTTGATTTTTTTTTGGGCGAAAATCTCCAAAATTTAACAGAAAATGGATTTTCTCTTCAAAAATAGCCCATGTTAGATTACTTTACGGTGGGTTTGGTTTTTCTGTCCTGAAAAAGGAGGAAATATATTTGTTTCATTTAAAAAAATGTTATGTGGTAGTTATATTTCTCTCCAAATAGAGGTAGGTTAGGGTATTTTGCCCTTTTTTTCTTTAAAAAAAATTCATTTCATCCTGTCACCTTATTCAAAGCCCTTTTTGTGTTATTTTGCTAACAACCAGGAAAGCAGGCAATTGTACAGAAAATGAGGGGTCCCATCATCTTAGGCACATTCATAAACATTGCATTGAAATGATAAATTCCAAGAATTCATAAAGCATCTTACAACACACATTTACCAAAATGATTGGTCGCAGCATGTTCATGACACTCCTAAGCATTCCATTACAAAACATAATACATGAGAAATTACCTTAAGCTGTAAATTTACCGAAGTGTGCCAGCCCCTGACGGAAATGCAACATTGGGTGCCCCAATCCTGGGCAGAAGAAGCACAAGCAGCAATGGAATTTATATAAAAGCAATGTAATATTAATAAAAGCAAAGTAAAACGAAATCAGAAAAAAGGCATGATCTGGACTTGTGGAAGGTTACCTACCAACTTCTTCATCTACTGTTCCTAAATACCGCGCGAAATTGCATCACAAATGTCTTACCTCCGTCATATATCTTGAACGCAACCGCAAATCTGAACTTGAGATTTTGTGATTTCTGTTACTGAACATATTATCTTTGGATACTACGATTTTTGGATGTTCTGAAGAACGCGATTGTGGCATTTCATGCGCGCTAGTGCCTATTAAGTCTCTCCAGATATTTGGTGATGGGGTTTGACCTTGTATAACTACAGGGTTCGTTTAGTTTCTTATAAGCTACTGCTTAGTACCTACCCATTGCTTTCTTCAAGAATAGTGATTATAATGCGATGTGCATGCAACTTCTTCCTGACTTTTTCTTTCATGGTATCACAAACTGGGAGATATATTTGGCTCACATGTGTCCAGTGTTGGAAAAGTGGCCCTTTTTTGGAACTTTTGCAATCCAAAGAATTATACACTCCGGAAAAAATACACTCCTTGCATTGCTGGATGAAGACATACTTAACTAGCAAGACAGCTAGATGTCATTATACAATAGTGATAACTTGGGTGGAGAGGAAAATTCAGTCATACTGGGTCCCCTACCACATGAAGTTTCCAGTATAATTGAGGATAATACACATTTGTTATTTCGAGTCATCTGTAGGCACATTCCAAGAGGAGGCAGGAGTAAAGCCGAAAATGGGATGCCAGCCAGATTGGAAGAATATCAGTTTGCTAGCATGCACAAGTACAACATATGTCAATGGATGGCAAAATATGGATCACTGCAGTCTGAATATGATCTTAATGCCACTGAACATTCCATATTTCACAACATTCCATCTTCCATATCATTCCATAACATTCCATTTGTGCATGTGCGATTTATGGTGAGGTGCAGGTGAATTAATAAACAGCCACCAGTGCATTCATGTGTATGTTCTCCATTTGTGGACAAACCTCAGAACAGAGTCCAGATGTGCTCAGAAGAATGTATGGATGAACACCAAGAGCTATAGTGGCATCCACACAACTGGTAAGCCACAAAGTGTAGCACTTCCCCCAAATCTCCAAAATACTGGTGGATATGAGCCATGTTTTGCTACACCATAGGAATTGTCATGGGCACTATTACTTTTCCACACATGTTTTACACACAGTTTGCCTCCATGAAGCATACAAAGGTATTAGGTTTGGCTAAATTATGCTATATTATTTTTTTTGTAAGTTATCCATTCATCAAATTCCTTTCGGAATCATTCAGGAATATAAAAGTTTTTGAATTTTTAAAAACACTCGGGCTAGCATAGGCTGTTTAGTTAGCATAGGCCATTTACTTTTCATTTCTTAATTCATTTTAATACCTTGAATTAATTGCTTATAAAAAATTTTATTAAAAAAAGATTTTCTTGCATCCAGTTAGGCTGCAGCTTTTTCTTCATTTATAACATCACATTTCATGGTATATTTCCCAACAAAACCTGAGCCACTTTTTTGGTGTCATTTTGCTACCCAACTGCAGTTGCCAAAAAAATGTGCAGTCACATCATGTAAGTACCTACATTATGAACATATTCATAATCATTGCACGAAAAATAAATTTCAAGAAATAAAATCACCTTAAACTACAAATTTGTCCATTCAGAAAGTCAGACCAGAAATGTTAAGAGTATAATGGTATTCAATGGAGAATATGGACAGGATGCACCTAATTATTCCTGAACATTTCATGAAAGCACAAATAATGCTTGAATGCATGCATATCTATAATATCTGCAGTCAATGTGCACTGAAGAGGCCCAGCCCCCATTTTGAAAGAAAAACATTCACGCTTCAAAATTAAAGTGAAAGTGAAAACAAAATTTTGAAGTGAAAACAAAATTTTCCAGACAAAAGCAAAGCAATCAGTTTTGTTCATTTCTACGCTTGTCGGCAAAACATCGCAGCAATTAATATTATCATGTCCTGCTCCTTGTATTATCTGAAGATTTCCCGTCACACAACACAAGCTTACAGCTTTGGTTTATCCAAATCAATAACTCGAATTACCGCGAAGATATTTGATATAGGTAAGTAGGTAGGTACCTACATAGTCAGATAATACAACCTCTAATACCTCGAGCCAAACACCCAGTCAATTCCTTCCAGATGGCAGCGAAAAACTTTAAAGAAAATCCTTCGTTGAATAAAAAAACCACTACGCTCCGCTAACCAAATATAGGAATTCACCTTCACCAGCCCGACCGCGTTCTTGGATTCAATGAGTTCACCGCTCTCCATCTCCCACTCCGGCCGGAGCTATTTGAACCATTTCCACGAAAAGCCATGGATAATGCATCTCTTCTTGGTTCCTTGGAGAATGATATGTTCTGCATCAATTGGGATGGATAAAACTGTTCATATTTATATTATTAAGCAGTCAGGAGCGATGTACATAAAAGATATCGGAAGGATTTTCCACATGAAAATTGCCTGAATGGTACCAAAACGTTCCTAAAACCTGCTAACATTTTGCTCCAAAATGAAGACCCACAGAACCAGAAATTTCACCTTCTTTCGATTTCATGACTTATATTGTTTCTGAATTTCATCAACAAGCGGGAATAGTTGCATTCATGCCACTCCGACCGCGAGGTGTCCCCACTCCGGACAAATTCAGATTTACGTGTGTTGACCTAATTCTCTACACTCCTATATGCTTCATTCTGATCCAATGATTAATTTCTTCCCACAGTCCTGATTATTATTAATTGAGAAAAAAGTTCCCTGTAATTCTCTTGGCAATTCTCTCTAACTTATTTATATTTTTTGGTATTTCATAGCAATCATGGCGCGAAATGAGACGCTAATTTCCGCTCGTCCGTGACGATAGTCTGTTTTACAGCAGCAATTTGCCCGCCCGTCTAGTCGCTTTTCATCCTTCCAAATCATTCCTTGCTTCTACTAAACATTCCAGACATGAACTAAAAAGTGCATTGAAATACTTTTAATTTTAATAAGGATTGACTTCAATATTTTTTTTTCAGCTTTCTCATTTGAAAAAAAAGAAAATTTCATCGTGGAGAGAATAAAATATTTTAGACGGATTGTTTTAGTATAACTTTCCTTCAACCATTATATATTCCGAAACCCATATCCCGAAGTAACACTTGAGACTCTCCCATTTTAGACCCAGCGGTGCACGAACGTCCTGCTCTCGAGGTATGTTGTGAATTTGTATTAGTTATGCGGTGTTGGTACCTATGCTAGGAGTGGCAGGTATTGATATATAAACTTGGTTGACATCGATTAAGTATACTTTTGTGTTCATTTTCTCTACCATTGCTCAGGAAGTTGCCTTATAAGTCATTCACGTAACGTGGTGGATGACTTCAGACGACGATGTGTGGTGGACCCCATCTGGTTGTCTGTGAGACACTAGGATAAGAACCTAACAAATTACTTAAAGACGTTTTATTCTTGAGGAAGAAGAATTATCGGGTTATTTTACGACGCATTCAACCGCAAGGTCGCATAGCGCCGCCACCCTATATCACACCGATTGGTCGTGGGTGGACTGCAAATGCCGCCGGCCGTGAGATTCGAGTCCCACGCTCCACCATCTAGGCTACCGAGGCCCCTGGGTTTTTGTTCTTCATTCCAGGAGACATCACTGCATTTTTCAAAATTTATACACTTCGTTATATATAAAATGTATATACTCCGTTACTTGGTGCTTCAACATACACCCCATAATTTGGCAAACTGGGAAATTATACACCCCATAACATAGTGCCTCTGAAGATTATACACTCCATACTTTGGCAAGCCAAAAAATTATACACTCCGAATCCAAGACTGAGAAGTGAAAATCCAACACTGCATGTGTCTTTGTTTAGGTTGAGATTGTTTTCCCCCATATTATTGAATATATGCACATTGCCCTTGGGCCAAGGTGGGTAGGAGCCAAGGTAAATATCAAGGTTATGGTGTGATTGGTTGGCTTTTGAATGTAAATATACTTTGTGTATCCACAATCTCAATAACTGACTGCTGTTAACTGACATGGATTGTGTGCATGCTTGACAATGTGCACGTCTGGAAATTAAAAATGGCACGTGAATGACACAAAAGCACGTGCTTTTGCTATTGGTCATGTGTGCAAGCATCATGCCAGTGCAATTACTATCTAGTGGCTTTGAAGATTATGTCAGGCAATCTGGTTTTAAATGCATTAGCATCAGCTAATCTCAACATTTTATGATGGAAGTTGTCCTTGCAAAGTGGAAGAAAAATCCAACTCCTGTATGTTTTTTCACACAATTGTCAATTTTGCAGCAAGAGGTGGAGAGTTAATCCAGTATCCAATCCAAATCTTTCATTTCAGTACAAAATGTGCTGGTTGGCGTTAACTAAGTTTTCTAAGTAGCATGTCATTTTCATTTTTTCCCTTTAGCTTTCCTATTAGCAACAAATGTCATAGGTTATTGCGGGGCCCAAATCAACATTGAGGGGGCCAAGATCAACATTGGTGGGGCCATGGCCCCCACAAAAGGTTACAAATCGACGCCCCTGCAATAGTGTATTACAGTGTTAGTTGATAGGTCCAGTTATACGAGGTGAGCTAGTCTAGTATAAGAGGTGAACTAGTCTAGTATAAGAGGTGAACTAGTTTCGTCGATTAATTAATCCGATGCAATAAGACGTTTCTGTTCATTTGAGGGCACATATAATCATTACTTTTTCCTTCAGACTGAAACGTTTCCACCACTGTCATCAAGATGTATAACAAGAATTGCACCCAAAATTAAGTTCCAGAATTACGAAAATTGGGCAGCCTATCTTTGTATCGGTTATCAAAGAAAACCGTTCCTAGAACTAATCACTTTTATGGTGAATTGATAATATATTGCTTCCGTATGTATCACTGTTATCAATATGGTATGGTGCTGTATCCGTTCCCTGAAAATCTCACATCATTTCCAAAGCAGTAATGGACGAACTATTGTGCTGGTCGAGAGTCTGAACTATGTCTGTCGGTGCCGAGGACAGCGAGGAGGTCCCCGGCTGGCCGTCATTTTCCACCGAAAACTGCCAGCCATTTGAAGCTGTCACCGTATTGGACATCAGGCCGGCAGGGAGCGACCTCAGCTGCCCGCTGCCCCCGCCAGCCATTCCCAGAAACGATCGCTCTCCGGCTGGTGACCGGCTGCGTTGCCGGGCTAATGCGGCCGCCCTTTGGCTAGTGACCGGTCGCGTTGCCGGGCTAATGCGGCCGCTCTTTGGCTGGTGACCGGCCGCATTGCCGGGCTAATGCGGCCGCTCTTTGGCTAGTGACCGGTCGCGTTGCCGGGCTAATGCGGCCGCTCTTTGGCTGGTGACCGGCCGTTGCCGGGCTAATGCGGCCGCTCTTTGGCTAGTGACCGGCCGCGTTACCGGGCTAATGAGGCCGCTCTTTGGATGATCTGGTGTCTCCTCAATGTTGGCTTTGTCCCCCTCCAAATAATGTCAACTTTAACATGGGACCCGATGGATCATGCCCTAAATCCATTTCGGCCCGCCCGTTGCCTTGAAGTGTTTTGTCCCCACTAATTATTTTCAATAATCAACCCTCATGCACAACCGTTCGCAGTGCTGTCCGTGATCACCATCTGTCTGCTTTTTCATTCAAAATGCACGCATTTTCAAAAATGTCATCGATCTCAACTCCAATTTTTTTTCTTCGATCCAGTCATTCGGCCGTAAAAATGGCTTATCTTCAGCGTTGGAGTCCCCGATGTGCTTTCACTGTACACATACAAGAATATGAAAACCAAAACAAATATTTCAGTATTTCTGGTCTCGATAACATGATCGCAACAGACCAAATGAATCACCCTTGCCATACTATATCCGCCTATGCAGCATTTTGGATAGTCCAAGAATTGCGGATATTTTCTTATCTGTTCGTCGACTATGTGAAGAAATTGCAGGTGGGATAAATCGTGATTTGAGTTTGTGTATGCATGCAGCACTGTCTGATTAATCATGGGTGAGGCTTCAGTATAAACAAGATTATAGGGGCACTTCTGATGGCGCCGGACACATGTTAGCTTCAAAACAGCTCCATCACCGGCCGGCAAAGGCAAGCCTCTGTCACATCGCCATGTATTGCTCATTCGTTTCATAAGAAGCGCAGTGCATGCGGCCTTTTTAGAGTGCAATCCATTGTATTCTCAACGGAGATCGTTGTGTGAAAGGCACTTTTGAGGTACACCAGGCAGTGTTCTGCACCAAAAAGAAAACATGTATTCGTGACAATATGACATGGTGCGGAATTGAAGAGCAGAAGCAAGTTGCCTGTTCACCCACTTAGGTACTAAAAGCGGCAAATACTAGAACCGAAAGCCCAACGGGGAAGTTTGTTAGTGACCAGTGGACACTTACTGGACTTTGATGTGATGCTTAGTCATCTCTGTAAATTATATGCATTCACTAGTGTTTCCAGGACGGACATATCAGTCAAGCCAGGAAAAAGCAGCCTGCCGTGGAGCAAACTTGTTCTTCAATCTCAAATTATGTAAAACCTAGCTGCGTTTCATGAAAGTGTTCCTCTGAGCCCATGCATAGGTAATTAGGCACCTACTAAGCTTTCCAAATATAAGGAATTTGAAAAGTGGTGAGCATTAGTTTTTACTTGGCAGTGCCAAACGACTCAACCAGGTTTTTGGATCGGCACAATGCGTAAATGTGTATTTTGATATAATTTGAAAGAACGCGAAAGTCATATCTTTGGGAAATTGGAACTTTTTTACATAAACACTTCGAGTTGTACTTATATTTCAATAAGCAGTCATTTCACCAAGAAAAGAAGGTATTATTGTGCTTTAAGGTGCTGCAAGACAAGCAAACAAAATTCATTTCTGACGCATTTGTTTCCATAAAGAAAACAAATGGGTTATATTTCGTTTGGTTAGGTTAGTGTGGATTTTAAGTTGAATTTTTTTTTTTTTTTGTGCTCAATTTTGGATTTTTTTTCTTTAAAAGCAGCTGAGGTTGGGTTAGGACGGGCTTGGTTTTTTCTTCAAAAGTTTTCAGAAAATAGATTACATATTTTTCTTATAATTTTTAAATAAAAATCCTCCAAAGTGAGGCTAGTCTAGGTTAGGTTGTTATGTTGTATTTTTTTATTTCGTTTTTAAACATATCTTTTTATGCTTTGTTACATAACTGAAAGCTCAAACCCAACTCAAAGAAAATCCGAGGACATTTTGTTCTGGGGAGGGGAGGTGGGGTACAGTCCCGATTTTGTTCTGCTTCACCTCACTTGGGTTCCACTGGCCGCCACTTCGAAAATGGACAAGCATATACTATGACGGATAAGCTGGAGTTTTTTTCTTTCATATTCTACCTCATGAATATTATCTTGGCTCCGTTTTGCTTCAGCACTTTTTTTCTGAAAATTTTGGAGTCTGATAACACCGAACAAGCTTCGCCAATACCAGACGTGCCGTCCGATACAATACCAATTTGTTTTATGCCACCAAACGCATGTCATTCGTCCAGTGATGAGGTAACTATGAGACAGACGATGGTCCTAGTTTGAGATACGTGGGGTACGGCGGTGCACAAGTCCGGAAAATTAGCATGACCAACGAACGCGGACTGAAAAACAAAGTGATTAGAGAAGGCATGGTGCATGGCAAGACAGTTTCCCCCGAAAGGTGTGAATTTTAACATCAACCCAATGGCGTTCCATTGTAAATATTTCGTCTAAAATTAGTTATGCCCTGTTCAAACGAGAATTCCGCAGATTAGTGGAAAAATCCCGCACGCTGGTTGTATCACCGGTAAAAACATCATCTTTTCATCTTCTTCATCATCCTCCAATTACTTGCATCCTAGCTGTTTCCTATGCTCACTAATTTCGGTTCGCGCATTTACTGTTTTTCTTTGAAGTTCAATGGAACACATTTTATTTTCAGAGCTTTCCTAACGTCACACAAACATCAGTTCCACGCCGCCACGACACTTCTCGTCGTTTTCTCTTACCATCCGATTCGACATCACCTCACGCTGTCGGAAGTTGAAGTAAGCCGCGACCCCTCCCGATTTTTCCAACCGAAGACGCCCAAATCTTAATGGAATTGAGTGCACCTCGACAACTATCCCTTTTTCTGCCAATGGTGTTCCTTCGGAAACCTCTGAGTGCCCCCACCCACCCCTTCCTCGCGCAACAAATTTTCAACCGAAGGTGTGCTTTCGGTCAAATGGCACCCCTCCAAATTGCGCCTCTTTTCCCATGATGAAAAGTGTATATCCGATAATTGGGCATGATGATTGAACTTTGACAGAAATAGGCCTCTACATTGCATCTGCCAGCTGTGCTGATTATCGACTCGCTGACAGCTTGTCCGTAGGCTATGGGTGCCGTGGTCGGAAAAGCATGCGTCCAATTAAGGCTAAGGAGTGGACATTTTTCTCCCTTGCTCTCCCAGCAACGATACAATTCGGGCGAATATATGAGGTAGTGCAGGATTTGCTTCCGCTTTCACGATATTGCGACCTTGAGAGCTTCCAGCAGTTTTGAACGTATTCTTCAGAGCTAACATTGACCAGCTTGTCTGGTTTTCATTGAGATGCAGGTCAGGCTGTGTCGGTGTGTCGTCGGTGTGTCTTCGCACACACCGACGACGGGCCGCCATCAGAACTGTGTGCACTGAGGCGAGCAGCTGTCCCCGTCTGCTGTACGCTCGTGTGTGACCGAATGGTCCAACGCTCTCACCCTAGCCTCAGCCTACAGCGATGCCCTAGTCGTGCCTGTGAGCCGACATATGTCAGTCATGTTTTTGTGCTGCAGACGCACGGAACGCCAAGCAAGAGTTAATTTGTGATGTTGCGACTTATCTGCAATCCCTCTGATCTTCGACCACATGATGCGCAAATATTTTAAAGCCCAAATTGCAGGAGGTCGAAGTGGTCCCCAGGATTGTTGATTACCTTCCAATTATGTGGTTCAATTTTGCATTGCAATAAATGCATGCCTTCATCATAGCGGGCAATGGTGCAGCGCGCAGTCATGAAAAACATTTTAAGTCATCGAAGCATGCCTTATCAAATCCTTGGAATGTCTGAATATAAAGTAAGAAAGGTAAGCATTATTTTCCATGAATAGACTAACAGTAGTGTACATAAGTGCTACATAAGTGGAGTAAAATTTGGTGTGTACATGCACTTATATTTGCATCTTTCCGCTTTGTGCAATAGGGACATTTGCATGTTTTTCATCTTGCTGGTAATGTGCATACAATTAACTCATATGATCTCGCCACGCTAAACTGTGACGTTTTTACACGTAGTACAGTTGACAACATACACTGGTGGCAATTGTTTCGGATAGTTCTGCATAACGCTTTCATTTTCGTCGGTTATATTGGCGTATCTTGATTCCAATCTTGATATCGTAGCCTCTTGCTGGCGTCTTATTCGTTATGCTATGGGCCATCCGTGTTACGCCTGTGCGCATAGCATAATTGGAAGATATCAAGTGACAGAATTAACAGTCATCCGTAGACAAGTCATGTGACACTGAATATCGCCTGAGCAATGGTGATGGTATCAGGTGCTTCAGTAACCGTAACCTATTGGCTTGCTAACGAGTCCTTTCGAAGACCAATCATTGTTTTCTATCATAATTATGTTATGATTATTATTATTGCTAACGTTGCTATAGCCGTAGACGGGAGATGCGGCACGCTTGTTCGCACGGTGCCGGCGGCTGCGGTTGGAGCCAGATGCCACCGTGACGACAGGTAGTTGTCGGTGCCGACGGGTTGGGCCGCTCGGCTGGCGACGTGACGGACAAGCCGAGGTAGCCGGCCGGAGTGGTGCGTGACGTGACTGATGACCCTCCCTGGCCGGCGCGGCGGCACGGACCGGCCGGCACCGCGCACGCCGGCGGCGCATATGCGCAGTCGTCACGTGCCACATGTGATAGCACGCCCACTTTGACCTGGGTGAGGCGTTCATGTTTTTCAAAGTTCAGAAGTTCCCGCATTTATAATTTCCAAATTGGAAGTGAACTTCCAAAACCCTGATAGAAGGCATTCATATTTTCCCAAGTTTATAATTTCCAACCTGGAATTTAAGTTCCCAAACTTGGAAATGAAGTTAAAAAACTTGGAAGTTAGCTGCAGAGTTAGAAGCTAGCTACTAAATTGGAAATTGGCTGTCAGATTGGAGGTTAACTTCCAAAAGTCGGAAGGTTTGCTAAAATTGGGTTAGGTTAGGTTTTGCTTGGTTTTGTTCCTATCTTTGGAAGTTCACTTCCATTTTTGGAAGCTATTTTCCCCATTTTCGTAAGTTGACTTCCAATTTGGAGTCTAACTTCCAATATTTGTAGATTAACTTCCAATTTGGAAGCTAACGTCAAATTTGGAGTTTAGTTTTCAATCCGGAAAGTATGAACTTTGGAAAATATGAACGCCTCCTATCCGAGCTGTTTTTGAAGTTGACTCCCAACTTTTGGAAGCTACCTTCCAAATTGGAAATGATGAACGTCGGAATTAGTGAACTTTGGCAGATATAACACGCCGCGGGACCTGCACAGGACGGTGTCTGGGAGCAGGGGTGACGGCGGCTGTGGCGGTGCTGTAATGATCGCACCGACACGAACAGGGCGCTTGGCTGTGTGTCGAGCAGCCGGCGTCACATGGCTCGGTGCTTGCACATACGGAGTCGGCGTCAGGGCTTGTACGTGTGTACACTCACCGAGTGGATGATAAACAAACGTGAGGAAGTGCTCTCTACGTCATCGGTGGACATCGAGTCCCAGGCCATGTCTGCAGCTATTTATGCAGACGAGGCATGCGGTGGAATTCAATTCAACTTAATTGCGGATCGGTAGTGGCTATTGCGAAGATACAGTGCGCCTATTGAGGCATGGCGGCATCCAGCATCTCCCTGCAACTTTGTCAAGGGGTCGTGCGCTTGGCGTTCGATCTTTCAGGCTGGGGAGATCCCATGCGCTGACCTCCGACATTGTAAAAAAAATGACGGATCATGTTACTAAGGTAACATGTTAGGAATGATCATGCTACCGGCTTGAATTCCATGTGATTCAAGCCGGTTTTCCACCGAATAATGTATGTGATAATGCAGTGCACACCGATATGATGAATACAAATAAATAAAACTAAAATAAAATAACCAGTGAAATAAAATTCCCGAACGTCGAGAATTCTCCGAAAGAAATGCTGACACCTTTTGTACTGTCGCAAGCACAGATGTTTAAATCGGCTATCCTGGATTTTCTTCCCCAAAATGTATGTATCGCTGATCTACGGTGATGGTATTTTCATAATTGTGTACAAAAAAAACCATGGCAGCTGCTTAGAAACTGCGGTTTATCTGTCCACTTCTCATGAAGTGTGGGCTGCTTTTTTTGCTGTATTCTTATGCATTATGCAGCTATGAATATCTCTGCTGCACAGCTCTGCTGCCTACTGCTAATACCTACAGTTTCAAAGGCGATATAAATGCCTGGAAAAAATCACATTTTCTGTCTTCATTTCCAACACGAGATTAGACTTTGAGACCACACACACTGAATGCCGTCACAAAACACTTTTCAAGTTCAAAATTCCGTAAGAACTCCGGCAGGGGGAATATAACGTAACTATCTAGGATCTCGGATGTCTGAAAAATTCAGATCCTTGCATGTTCGATTGGCAAGGATACTTCCATCTGTGTCTCCTCCCTTACTCAGTAAACTCATGTTCTTGCTATTTCTCATTATTTATTTGTTCTCATATGAAATGCCTAGAGGACATTGATACAAAACTGAGTATAAAATTGTATCATGCTGTTCTCTGGATAACGCCAACCGGGAAAACAAAATGTCATTCAATAGACTGCCTGGAACTGTGAAACGAACTGGTTGACCACAGGACAATCTTTGCTCGACGTAAGTACCGTTTATACTAGTTCCACTGTGACAACATATAGGTCTGAACTGGGTGGCTGGCACGACTGTACTGGCTTTTTACTTTTTTTTTTAAATGGTCTCTAAAACAATATTTTCAGCTTTTGCCCAAGCAGCAACACGCTAGATGCGGTGTAGGCGAAAATGTGTTCCTTTGGCATCACAGAGATACTACGATAATAAACTCGATATGGCGTGTATTCCTCGTACACACGAAACTCCTGAATGCGTCGCGATTAGCCCACCAAGGAGCGTGATTTCCCTGTATTAACCAGTCATTCTACGTTTCGCAGACATAATGGCTGGATTGCGACACATGACGTTCGTGAATTGACCTTATATGCATGTGGTGCTAAAATTGCTCTTAGTCATCGCAACGTACACACATTTCATCCAAATATTACGAAAGTTATTTGTGATCTGCCAATCAAGGCCTAGCCCATTAGCGTTAGCACACCACGAAATGCAAAACCTCATCAACGTGCCCATTAGTGTTTGAGGTCCCGCCCGGCCGTGAAGCAGGAAATCCAATGACCTGCACCGACAGGGCTTCCGTTGCATATTTACATGTTTTATTACCGCAGTTAGCTGACTGCGCTTAATGCCTGGCGAAGCTAGCTGATGCAGGTTACTGACGGCGTCGCGTCAAACAAGCTTACAGCTGTCTGTGACTGCAGAGTTGAGGCTTGAGGGCCGAATCGAGCCGCCGCCGGCGCTGGCGTTGATTCAGCCGTCTCGGTCAGATTTCCGCTGGGCACAGCTATTCTGCCGATCCCAGGTTCACAGCCGGCCTGCTCCCGCCTTCGGTCCCAGTAGTTGTCCAGCTTTGTGTCGGCACGACAGCACGGCGCGTTTTGGACCTGGTGCCGGCTCTGATTCGGCGACTCGTCGGAATGGTTCATGCGATGCATTCAGCAGTAGATCTCGTGTTGTGTCACACAAATGAGCCGTGTTCCGTGACGGTCGGCCCTGTTCGCCACCCGTACTGTTGGTCCCAGCTGTCGACCCCGGCCTCGCACCCTCTCGCCGTCGGTGCCAACGTCCCTGCCTCGATCCCACTGCGGCCGCATTGATTGTGTCTGGTGCCAGCTCGGCGACGTGGGTGACGCACCTTACATGGCGCGCGGCGGCTCGGCTCGGCGCGGCGCGACACGGCCGCCAGCGGACGCGCCACGCCGCAGCTCATCAGGAACTGCGTAGTTGGTGCGGCCCAGCCCGACCGAAGACGGGTTTCAAGGTTTCTCGGCCGGCCGCCGTCATGGGAAGGGGCGCCAGCCGCCGCCGCTGTGGGGCTTCGTTCGGGGGCGATGGGCAGTGGCGCCGCCAGCGACGGTCTCCTGTGGCGGCGGGCAGTGGCGCCGCCAGCAACCCGTCTCCTGTGGCGGCGGGCAGTGGCGCCACCAGCGGCAGCCTCCTATGGCGGCAGGCAGTAACGGCAGGCAGTGGCGGCCGGCAGTGACGCTGCCAGCGACCGTCTCATATGGCGTCGAGCAGTGGCGCCACCAGCGGCAGCCTCCCGTGGCGGCAGGAAGTGGCGCCGCCAATGACGGTCTTGTGGCGGCGGGCAGTGGCGCCGCCAGCGACCGTCTCCTGTGGCGTCGGGCAGTGGCGCCACCAGCGGCAGCCTCCCGTGGCGGCAGGAAGTGGCCCCGCCAGTGACGGTCTTGTGGCGGCGGGCAGTGGCGCCGCCAGCGACCGTCTCCTATGGCGTCGGGCAGTGGCGCCACCAGCGGCAGCCTCCCGTGGCGGCAGGAAGTGGCGCCGCCAGTGACGGTCTTGTGGCGGCGGGCAGTGGCGCCGCCAGTGACGGTCTTGTGGCGGCGGGCAGTGGCGCCGCCAATGACGGTCTTGTGGTGGCGGGCATTGGCACCGCCAGCGACCGTCTCCTGTGGCGGCAGCCAGTGGCGCCACAGCCGCCGCCGAGCGCGATGTAGTACGACAAGAGTAGCGGCAGCCACCAACGCGCTCCCATCCTGCCTCCTGGCGCCTGCCGACGTTTTCCGATGCTTTCCGAAAATCGAGCGACCCGCTTGCTTCCCTGGAATCGACTGGCCGCGCGCGAAATTGCAGTGTTGCAGGCAGCGGAGTGGCGGGGGGCGGCCATTGCCCTGCTGCGGTGGTGGGGAGGCGATCCCGGTACATCGCCATGGGTGAGGTTGCTTCGTAATGCGGCACGGCTGCAATGGCCTGCGAATCCCGCTGACCTACCTGCTGTTGTTCACTGTGCAGTATGCAGTGCGCCAGCCCGCCCTCCGCTCGCTGGCCGTCCCATGCAGGCCGTATACCTTACTGTATTACACTGAACTGAACTGACCGAATCTGACTTCCACTATGCCCACGACGTCCTGTCAATCGCATCTGTCTCCGTCGGGCATCACATCGTCTTCAAACTATCCTTGAACCTCCGGTTGCTTCTCATGGACGTGCAAGGATGAGATGGTTATTGGGTTTGATATTCCAGTCCAAGAGCTCCTGCCCTCTGGTATGTCACCGTCCTTGTTCCGTTTCAGGACTTTGGGGTCGAATGGTGTTCACTAATTATGAATGTGTAGAAATTATATGCCATCTTTTTGGGAATATGCCAAAAGAGTATTCCACGTCAGAATGTGTAGCGTTTCCTATCGATCAGCTAGTCCTATTCTCAATTCTAATTGGATATATGTAGTTTATGCAATATTCATGATGTATGTAAATAATCTTGATGTAAAAATATCAGCGAAGCTGGTTTCCTTGGTAAACAGGATCAAAGTTATGTGCATGTCATTAGTCGCAAAGGGATTAAGTGTACATTGGTGATGACCAATGGTCGAATATTATACCCCGCAAAGATACATGTTCAAGTCAGACAGTATTTAGAGGTTTGGAAGTTGTCTCGCCTCACGAACGTATTGGAAGTCTCGTACGCTTGGTCGTGGTGTGTCGCACACGGCTGGTGTGCCGGGTCGGCTCCGTGGACAGACCGCATGCCGCGGAGATGAGTGTGTCGCACGCGGCTGGTGTGCCGGGTCGGCTCCGTGGACAGACCACATGCCGCGGGGATGAGTGTGTCGCACGCGGCTGGTGTGCCGGGTCGGCTCCGTGGACAGACCACATGCCGCGGGGATTAGTGTGTCGCACGTGGGCGGTATGCCGGGTCGGCTCCGTGGACAGACCACATGCCGCGTGGATTAGTGTGTCGCACGTGGCCGGTGTGCCGGGTCGGCTCCGTGGACAGACCAAATGCCGCGGGGATTAGTGTGTCGCACGCACTTCGTAGCCTTTGCCGCCATCTCGAAATTGAGTGGACATTAAGATTTTTGGGTCGATGCCTTCCATAAAACTAACCCTGTCTCTCCTGTCAGATCCTCACACCCCGTCTCGGGGGAGGAGGGTCCATAGAGACCCCCTCTAATCTCCAAACTAAGTGACACACGAAAACGAAATGGGTGTCATCGGAAAGCGTATGACGAGTAAGGCCAAACGCCCCCCAAAAATTTCCTCCCCCCAAAAAGTGCCGTGACTAGGGGCCCTAGAGTATCACGACCTACATTGTGTGTGGCTCTGGGGGGTTCATTCTGAGGGAGATTTGAAGAACAAAATTATTTGGAATCAAAAAGGAAAGCGAAATCGACCAGGAACATACAATTTTTGGCTGCCCAGAAATGAAAATTGTATATTTTTTCTTTCAAAATTTTGAGTTCTCAGGTTTTCATAATGTCCCTTTTCTAATGGGTAGAGTGCATCGAAAAATGTTGTTTGAAGGCAACTTGCTCAAATAAAGTCTAATTTAGCCAGAATCATATAACTTAATTCTAATGGGCAAAAATACAAAACTAATAAGTAATCAAAAACGGAAAAAAGAAAATTCCTCTCGTGCGTTTTGTTGCATCCCTAAAGATAAGCAAACGCTGAGAATTTCATGAAAATATCTTTATCCGTTAATGCGTGACGACTGGTTTAACTTTTTGGAGGTGACCACTTGACCTTGACAAACTCGTTGACCCTAGATGACTTGACTTAACAAATTTGACACATGCCAAATTCATGTGGGTAAAGGTACCCCTTATTTCGGCGCGCTGCAGCGCGCTGTTCTTTCACTATCCACAGAAAACCTTAGGGAGGGGGATCGTCAATACCCCCGGGACGGCGCGGGTTAAAGGTCGAAGACGTTGGGTCCAGTTTCCCTCTGCCCCCGCCCTCCCTGTGGGGAACCCCTGGGTCCTACGTCGTCTCGCAGGCGGGGTCTGGTATTGGCCTCTCGCAGGCAAGGCGTCTCCTCGAGGCTCCTGGCGCTGGGCTTTTTTTCCGCGACCACTTGTCATTAGGAATGCGTGGCGGTGCTCTGCTCGCGCAGCACCCTGCGTCGCATAATAGCTCACTTCAGGTTCTTCTGGTAGTGCTCTGCTCGCGCAACACCATGCGTCGCATAATAGCTCACTTCAGGTTCTTCTGGCGGTGCTCTGCTCGCGCAGCACCCTGCGTCGCATAATAGCTCACTTCAGGTTCTTCTGGTAGTGCTCTGCTCGCGCAACACCATGCGTCGCATAATAGCTCACTTCAGGTTCTTCTGGTAGTGCTCTGCTCGCGCAACACCATGCGTCGCAAAATAGCTCCCAGGTTCTGGCAGTACGCGATTCGTGCAGCCACATGCGCCGCACAGGAGCTCCAGGGTCTCCTCTGGATTATCGTGTATTGGTTGCAACTGGAAGATCATCTGGGAAATGCAGATTAGAAGCCGTAGGCAGAGGAATGTAGGTGACCGCGTCCGATGTGCCCACTTATTTACTGATATTCAGGGATTAGAAAGTATTATGCAGGCAAGGTACAGGCTACCCAGAAATAGGCCTCATCTGCGTTCCAATGGGCCAGGATTCCATTTAAGCGGAGGCTGGTGGCTGGAAGATGTTTTTCATTTTGCCTTAACTGCGATGAGAAATCGGAATTCTTGAAAGCGGAGGGATGGATTACGTTGTCCCCATCTCGGCTATCGTGCAATACCTGATGTAAGCACTGTGTTCCGTATGGTTATGCATGTTCGCGGATTGATCGTGATGCCAACTAAAATTTGACCACTCCTCTGATGCACATGCGCTTCATATGCGGCGATCCCCTCCCATTGAGCGGTGCGTTGCACGTGATGCCCCCTCTGCGGCGTATCCCTCCCATTAAGCTCGTCCATTGTACGTGATGCCCCCCCCCTGCGGCGTATCCCTCCCGTTGAGCGGTTCATTGTACGTGATGCCCCCCTGCGGCGTATCCCTCCCGTTGAGCGGTTCATTGTACGTGATGCCCCCCTGCGGCGTATCCCTCCCGTTGGGCGGTTCATTGTACGTGATGCTCCTCTGCGGCGCTTCCCCTCCTATTGAGCGATTCATTGCACATGATGCCTCTCTGCTCACTGCTCGGTGTAACATGCTGCGCAATACGCGAATATGACGGCTGCGAACAGATGTGCTCTCGCTCCGGTACTAGAGGCCACCCAATGTATGCATTATTCAGAAGTTATTGACGTCATCACTCAAGACCACCCTACGGTAGGGCCGGACGGACGGGGCGTGTACACTATTGCTTCAGACTTCGCCAATGGTTGGCACGGGAGTAAACTCCGCTCCCGTCTTTCCAAATAACGGAGCGCGACAATAAATAGGGTTCGCCAGTGTTCGCGAAGCGAACTCTTCCGAACCTCTCCAAGCGTGCCTTCTAGGATGCCTTCTAGGTCTCACTGTTACAAGCCCTGGAATTCGCTGAAGGCCACCGGCTGCGCAAACATCCATGAACTTCGCTGGACGCACGGCCAACGGACGTAGGGCATTGCGGGTACCGAGCTACCATCTTGACCAGGTCCATTCTCCCGGAACGAACCCTTGCATCGATATTCTGTGTAACATATGTTCATGGAATATGTTCCGGTTAGAATGGTTGTCAGGCGCTGAACCCATGAAAGATGGTGTGCAGCTGTAGAAGTGCACACCTATTAGCAACGGGCTTGGCAGGTTTTGGCATAGTCCATCTGCCGACCAGCACCCTCTTCACTATAGTCAATAGCCTAGTTATATCCAATATCCGATACTGCATATCTGTTTACGGGAACGGGTCGTCAGCAAATATCCACAGACTAGACAAGATCATTAACTTCGCCACTAGAGTCGTGTCAGGTCTCCGAAAATTTGATCATATTACTGATGTCCGAAACGAGTTGGGTCTCCTCACTGCAGCTGATCTGTACCTATTCCACAGTCTCACTTTGCTCCACAAGATCATTCTGACGGGTGAGCCTACGCACATTGCCGGTGAAATCACTTCAAACTCTACCCTGCGAAGCCGTCACACACGTGCAGACGACCATCTGCGCCTGCCAGCCATACACAGAGAGGCTGGCCGCAGGAGATTTCTCTACTCGTCTGTCTTCCACTACAACAAACTTCCTGCTGAAACTAAAACATCGAGGCTGTCTAACTTCAAGAAACATGCACTAGCGTATCTCCACGAACAACACTAGTCCCACAAAAAACTTACAACATGGATATGTGTACACTACGAAGTCACCTTTAGGCCATCGCTTTCCTATCACTTATACAAGCCACTCGTGTATAGCTCGTGTCGCAAGTACGGTGTATGCAGTGCGGAAAGTGATATGGATATTGTATTATGTTGTACGAATGTTTGTTGCGCATCTGCTCCCACTATTGCCCACACATCTATCCTTTCTTTGTAAATATCTGTGAGTTCAGCCCAGACTGTCCGTAACAGCCACTGCACGTGGAGGACATGTATTGTTAAATAAATAAATAAATAAATAAGTTACAGATTCGCGGGCGCTGGTTTGAACCGGAACACGCATTTTGTTATTAGCACGACCAACTTCCGCCAGCAACGCGTCGCAAGCGATCACACTTCCGCCGAAATTGTGTGCCTTTCCCTAGACACACGTGTGCCGCCGCCAAATCCGACGTAACCCATCTCAGTCGAGAATGCACACAGTTGACTTTCGAAATTGCCGGTTCCATCACTGCATTTCCTACACATTCCCTAAGAACTGAAATCCAACCATCTGACATGGATCTGCGACGACACGCTGGTCGCGACGGTCTGCCATATTTGCATTCATTGAATCGGCCGACGCTCGGTGATTGGCGCACTGGTCTCGGTCAAGCGCATCAAGGTCACCAATCAGGGCCGGGCACCGGACGTGCCCGGGTCACTAGTCAGTCATGATTGATTTAAGGCGACGTCGGGCCGCGGCGGCGTCCACCTGGCAGGCTGCCGCCGCCCGGCTAGCCACGGCCGGCGGCTGGAAGCGCTAAATGGCCAGTGATTTACGTCGGGTATGACACTCTGTGCAAAAGGCAAAGGTTCGCATGAGCCGCGTGTTGCGGCCCCGTAAATCTGTGGATCACGGTGACCCGAACTAGCACCGTATTTGAACAGTACATGAAGGTTTACATTACATTACATTGCAAACATGGTTGCAGTCCGCCTAGAAGTACATAGGAGAATCCCAGAAGAGCAATACTTGCCCTTGGAACATGATCATTCTGCATTTTAAGATCACTGCATGCCTTCGAGATCTGTGTACTTGTTGGAAATTCATCCGAGTATTTTGGACTGTGTGATGCTAGCGAGCATCGTTTTGAACTGTGTGATGCTAGTGCGCATTGTTTTTTGACTGTGTGATGCTAGTGAGCATGGCTTTCGGCTGTGCAATGCTCGTAAGCATGGTTTTGGACTGTAATGCAAGTGAGCATGGTTGCATGCTATTTGCTTCCTGAGGAGATCATTGCTTCCCCAGGTACGGCACTTCGTAGCTAATCTCCAGCCTTGCAATCATTACATACATTGGCCATTCCCAAATGTCCACTTCATATAATTTCGCATGTAATAGGGAGGGCAGGCTATTATTGTTGTACCTATTCAGTACAGCTGGAATGTACAGCCCTGCCTACAGTACAGCTGGAATGACACCATCATAATTATTTTTCGTCTTTTGTCTCTAGTGTTGTTATAACGTCACTGACATTCAAATGGGGATCTATGAGTAGGCAACCTGATGAACTCTAGTCTGCATTCCTCTGGTAACATTTTTTGTCGTCATTGTGCCATTCATAACAGGGGCACCCGTTAAAAAAACGAATGGAGGGTTCCTGGCAAAAATAAGAAGAAAAAAAAACAGGTGTTCTTTCGGAGCACTTTCATTATCCTTCAGTATCCTTCCACTTTACCTGCCATCTGCAGTTCCATTTGTGGTGAAATTCAAAATGAGGACATTGACCGCTGAACGGCCGAACATTTTTGCTTCAACTGAATACATCCAAATTTGTTCGATTCTTAGACAGCTTCGATAAGTTCCGTACCTATTTTCATCCACACGTTCGCTAGGAATCGTGGTTGTCTCGCTGAGTCGACCAATACGCAATAAACATCCACACTAGATTAAGAAACACCTTATCAATTGCAGATATTCAACCACTAATGATACATAGGCACTGAAAGTATGGGGAAGACTGCCGGTTGGAGTAGTTATGCTTCACACCAGCATATTTAAGCAGGCACATTTGAAGGAGCACAGGCCGTTCCAGGGAAGTTATTGACCTGGGCGGAGGAAAAGGTTTGAAATGCATAGACTAAAATGCCAACTATTATGAAAATTAGCATTAATATAATTCGTTAATATTTAATCTGTCGTTCCATTCAGCACTTTCATCCTCCAAGGGACAGAAGTCATGTAGAAGCGAAAATTTAAGGATCTGAACGGAACACTTTGGCGCATATCACTTTCTGTGACATGCCTACGCAAGTGTAGGCGATATCCAATTGCTTCACAGTGCTCCATTACCCCAGCGCCCCAATTCCCCAGTTCCTCAGTGTCCCAGTGCCCCGGTGCCCCAGTATCCGAGTCCCCCAGTCCCTCAGTGCAGTGGTTTATCCTCCTGCAGACTTTGGTAATCCATTAAAATGGAGTCAACGTTTGCTACACTGTTTTGGATCGATAACTATACTGACCGGAGTGCACTGGTACGACACCAGTCCGCATCCATTCGCGTTTTCCTCCACATACTCAGTCCATATTCAGTCTATCAAATAGACTAAAGGACTTCCAGTGCAGTGTAAAATAATTGACGATGTGACCTGGAAATGCACAGTTAATGGAATTGTGCTATGTCATCCTTGTCTTAGGTTTTTTACGAGTTTGCCATGATGTATGGGCAGTCATCATGCACACGACTGCGAAATACTGTCAAATGCATCCGACTGAAGTGAAAGTCATTCCGCTTTTTGAATCCTTAAGTGGCGATCCTATATTTTCTTCCAATCTTTCACTATTCCGAAGCAACTTCTTTCTTCATCCTCACAGTTAATGGTGAAGTAATTTTAGGACACTGTTCCAATGTCCCAGAGGGACACTGGAAGATAGAACGAGAAGTGTATTTCGAACTTGGCCGAGTCGCGTGAGCCACTATGGTGGTCATTTTTTAAAAACAAACGGCGACGAGACCGCGGACAATTTTCTCTTCATGCCGAACATTTGAATATTTTTGACGGTCACGTGGAGGATATATATTTTTATTTTTATTTTTTGACGGAGGTGCACCTTCCATTGCTGGCCCTTCGGCTTGAAAAGTCAGAGCAGGTACTCGCTGGCTTTCATGCCATGCTACGGCAGCCGGTTTAACCGTTCCATATGCGCCTGGCCAGCGTAAATAGACGAAGCATAGAATGCGCCCGAATACGTTGAGCTGTGTCTGGGTGAGTCGTGTCCTGACTCAAGTTCGTGTCTCTGGAGTCGTAGCCCAGGAGTCGTATTTCGGGAGTCGTCACTCAGAAGTGGTCATATGAATCGTGAATCATGATCCTTAACCCGAGGTAGCGAGGTAATTAAAACAGGGAGAAGGAACACACTCTCGCTCTCTCGCTCTCTCGCTCTCTGCATGGGTGTTAACGCATGGGTGCATGGGTGTTTTTACCCGGCGCAAAACGTGCATCCACTTTAGTCAAGGGTGGTACTCCCCACTGTACTGGGTCTCTCCCCCACTATCTCCGTATCTAGGCTCCCCAGTGAGGCCGCGGCTGCGGCGCTGACCGGCAGTGACAATAGCATAGTTGGCCGGGTGGTCCCCCGCTCATCACGCTTCTCGTATGTCCCAGCTAACGTCTGGTGACTCAGGGCGATGCTACGGACGGAACACGGCCGACTGTGACAGAGACGGAACACGGCCGACTGTCACACATACGGAACACGGCCGACTGTGACAGAGACGGAACACGGCCGACTGTCACACATACGGAACACGGCCGACTGTGACAGAGACGGAACACGGCCGACTGTGACAGAGACGAAACACGGCCGACTGTGACAGAGACGGAACACGGCCGACTGTCACACATACGGAACACGGCCGACTGTGACAGAGACGGAACACGGCCGACTGTCACACATACGGAACACGGCCGACTGTCACACAGACTGAACACGGCCGACTGTCACACATACGGAACACGGCCGACTGTGACAGAGACGGAACACGGCCGACTGTCACACATACGGAACACGGCCGACTGTGATAGAGACGGAACACGGCCGACTGTGACAGAGACGAAACCTTGGCCGACTGTGACAGCCAGAACACGGCCGACTGTGACAGAGACGGAACACGGCCGACTGTCACACATACGGAACACGGCCGACTGTCACACATACGGAACACGGCCGACTGTCACACAGACTGAACACGGCCGACTGTCACACATACGGAACACGGCCGACTGTGACAGAGACGGAACACGGCCGACTGTCACACATACGGAACACGGCCGACTGTGACAGAGACGGAACACGGCCGACTGCCACATAGACGGAACACGGCCGACTGCCACATATACGGAACACGGCCGACTGTCACACATACGGAACACGGCCGACTGTCACACAGACTGAACACGACCGACTGTCACATAGACGGAACACGGCGGGCTGTCACATAGACGGAACACGGTCGGCTGTGACACAGACGGAATACGGCCGGCTGTGACACAAACAGAACACGGCCGACTGAGACGCAGACGGAACATGGCCGGCGATGTTACGGACGGCACACGGCCGGCTGTGACACAGACTGTGAGCCGGTACGCTTCTCCGCACGTGGCCGATGCGTGACAGGGTCGCTGGCGCAGCGGCCACCAGCGGGCGGCCAGCCGCGGCCTTCCTGAGCTGGCCGACCGGTGTGCCCTGTGCCGCTGCCAGCCAGGTGCTGGCTCGTTATTTTTGCATGCTCGCCGGCTAGACCAATTTGGTCGTTGGGTGCGAGCTCGACTAAAGCTAATGAACCCGAGCCCCGCGAACAGCCGTAGCGCGACCTGTCATCGATTTGGCGTAACGGTTCCTGTGCTTGTGTAGATTGTTTACCGGTGGCGTGGGCGAACGCACTGGCATGCGGCAAGGAAGAGCCGAGACATGATGTCGTTCCACCTATGTACTTGCTGCCACGACATTGATACAGTCTACTACATTGGCATACACAGGGCGAACTGGTTCAGTGGCCAGCGCCGAAAGAATGGAACGAAAAATCGTCAGCAGCTGACATTTTCCTGGAGGGTGATTGGCGACAGGTAGGCGTTCGCGACCTGTAACCAATGCCGCGGGACATCGGGTCGGAGTCGGCTGACCGGTGGGTCACTTGGCGTCGTCGCAGCGGCCGTGGTGCACCGTGGTACGTGCCGCGGCGGCGGGCAGCGGCGCGTCAGCCAGTCGTGACGCGCCGGTTCCGCATTCCTGTGTCGGCCCGACCGCGCGGCACTTTCTCGCCGGCGCGCGCACCGAGTGCTGACGCGGCTGTCGCTTCCGGCGCGCTACGTCGCCGGCGGGCGTTATCTAGCGCGCAAACGGACCGGCCACGCTGCTGCGACATCGCGTGCGCCGCCTGCCAACGCCACTGATGGCCGCCGACGGCAGGCATAGGCGCTCCCCACCCCGCCTGCTACTGGTTGGTTGGTTATTAGTTTTACGACACAGCGACCGTTGAGTAGCGTCGCCAATCTCTCACGCCGATCGGTTGCGGGCGAAGAGTAGCGGCAGGTGAGACTCGAACCCACAACCTTTCGACTGTGAGACGAGCAACATACCCACAGACTACTCGTCCACCCCCCGCCTGCTACTGATGACCCACGGCAGGCGTAGGCGCTTCCCCCCCCCTGCCAGCCACTGATGGCCGACGGAAAGCGTAGGCGCCGCCCGCCACTGATGGCCGACAGCAGGCGCAGACGCTCCATCCCCGCCACTGATGGCCGACAGCAGGCGGAGGCGCTTCCTCCCCGCCACTGACGGCCGACAGCAGGCGCGGGCGCTCCCTCCCCGCCACTGATGGCCGACAGCAGGCGCAGACGCTCCATCCCCGCCACTGATGGCCGACAGCAGGCGCGGGCGCTCCCTCCCCGCCACTGATGGCCGACAGCAGGCGCGGGCGCTCCATCCCCGCCACTGACGGCCGACAGCAGGCGGAGGCGCTCCCTCCCCGCCACTGATGGCCGACAGCAGGCGCAGACGCTCCATCCCCGCCACTGATGGCCGACAGCAGGCGCGGGCGCTCCCTCCCCGCCACTGATGGCCGACAGCAGGCGCGGGCGCTCCATCCCCGCCACTGACGGCCGACAGCAGGCGGAGGCGCTCCCTCCCCGCCACTGATGGCCGACAGCAGGCGCAGACGCTCCATCCCCGCCACTGATGGCCGACAGCAGGCGCGGGCGCTCCCCTCCCCGCCACTGATGGCCGACAGCAGGCGCGGGCGCTCCATCCCCGCCACTGACGGCCGACAGCAGGCGGAGGCGCTCCCTCCCCGCCACTGATGGCCGACAGCAGGCGCAGACGCTCCATCCCCGCCACTGATGGCCGACAGCAGGCGCGGGCGCTCCCTCCCCGCCACTGATGGCCGACAGCAGGCGCGGGCGCTCCATCCCCGCCACTGACGGCCGACAGCAGGCGGAGGCGCTCCCTCCCCGCCACTGATGGCCGACAGCAGGCGCGGGCGCTCCATCCCCGCCACTGACGGCCGACAGCAGGCGGAGGCGCTCCCTCCCCGCCACTTATGGCCGACAGCAGGCGGAGGCGTTCCCTCCCCGCCACTTATGACCGACAGCAGGCGGAGGCGCTCCCTCCCCGCCACTGATGGCCGACAGCAGGCGCAGGCGCTCCATCCCCGCCACTGATGGCCACCGGACGCTAAATCAAACCATCAGTAACAAATGCGAATGATGCCACATGTGTGCTTGGGGCGACGACCGGCTGGCTACCCCTTGTCTCTAGCCCCCCCCCCTCCATGGCACGCAGCTTATTTTGATACAATTTTCACACTCGCCGTCTGAAATTCCTCCACCAATGGCGGTAGGAGGACATCTGAGCGCTAAGTCATTGTATGGTGCCCCTTCCCCTTCTCCCTCGAGCGCACCCTAGCATTAAGGGAACACATTTGACATTAATCCTATGATGTTGACTTATACGGCATGTTCTGAACTGTGACTGGCAACTCTCCTCCCCAGCCACAATCGCGGTGATGTGCTGCTGGCATCCACAGTGAACGGCTCGTATGATTCGGCCCGACCCGTTAGTCATACAAGGCACTGATCGCCGCTCGCCGTAGCGGCCACTCCCCGCCGCAGCTCCCGCGTCCATCTACAATGGCGGGGCGGTGGGCGGCGCGGCGGCTGCCGGCTCTGAGTCAGCCCAAAAGCGGCCAGTTGCCGCAGGTAGCTGGCTGCACAGCATCAGGCGCCAGACCGCTAACTGCGTAGTCGGCCTGGCGTGCCGGCTCAGAGGCGCGCGCGACCGCCGCGAAATCGATAGGTGGTGCTGGCGGCGGTGCGTACTACCTAGGCGAGCGGCGTCGGCCGACACGGACGGGACGGCGGCGTCGGTGGCCTGCTGGCCGCCGGGCCCCACGCGGCCCAGCAGTCGCATCACATGTGCGCTGATCGCTGCTGTGTCGTTCGGTAAAATGTTGCCTAGCTTCGAATCAGAATTAAGATGCTTGTCCGCACGGGTAAATTAAAATTGAAACTATTGGGTTTGCATTTTTCAGGGTAACCTGGAAGTTTAATGGGCGCAGGTCAGTGCTAAAATTATGGCTTTTCGTTAGATGTGAGATGTCAAATTGAGTTCAGTAGGAAAACGCCATGGAACTAATGTGAGTCCAAATACTTGCCAAGTCCTTCAAACACAGTTTTGAAACAATTGTACATATGACCTCACTTGTTTTGCGTTTGTTGAGAGGTACCTATTTCTGGGATATTGGCATCAGCCATAGCGATATAATTACCCATGCTATAAAGCAGTATTGTATAACGTAGGAAATCAATTTACCCGGAATTGTGCTACGGGATGTGCTACGGGAAGTGTTATATGCCACTATTTTACGACCAATGTATCACCGGTTTGGATTGATGATTATAAAACGGTTTAATGGGTGTGCGTGGATGACCAGAGGTTTCACTCTTTTTCGCCAGCACCACGAATGTAATATTCATAAAAGGTCCTGCAGATCTTCGAAGAACCGCTGATCGCCCGTCTGACGTTTAGTGTTGTCTTCTCCAGACTGACATCAATTCGTCCCCGTAACTCCTGAAGCATTTCTGACATGCTAGCTATGGGCGCAATATATCTGATGCAGCGGACATGCCCAAATATTTCAACCACGCACACAAACCGTCCCAATTTATTTTTGCTGTTCCCTATCGGAAACCACCAATTATTTTTACTTTTTTAACAATTTCCGTTAACATTTCACGACCTTTTATAAATACTCTTTTTAGACCGGCGGTGCACATCGGCAGCGATTACACACAGTCAATCTCAGCACTTCACTGGTGCCGGTATGATGAAAAAATATATATTTATATGCCTTTATATACACATACATGTACATACATACATACTTATAGACGAAGCTTGATTGGTGCGTGGATTTGCAACATCCCCTCAAGTCCATGGAGTTGCCAACTGGTGTCAAAATACGAACCTAGTCGACAAAGTGGGAAGCGTCAGTGTGATTCATGGACGATTTTCGTCACCCATCCATTTATGTTTCCTAGCCTATTCCTTTAGTGTCCAGGTGTGTACACCAGATAACCAGATATTGTTCGATAATATAACTGGTTATATATATATATATATATATATATATATAGCTGGTTAGCTACGTCTAGTTTGAAATTCATGGACGAAGAAAAGTCCATGATTTTGAAATGGTCCATGACAATACCACAACTGCGTGTTGTCCATGAGATTACCACGTTTCGAGAAGGCATGACCCTTTTGCATATAATGCCGCCGATGTTCTTGAGCAGAATTAGGCGTCATTTCGCCATTTCTACTACTTAGTAATATTACGTTGCATATGCTATGGATTGCCACTGCGTCGCTTCCTTTATAAGTCACCATGTCAGTCTTCAGCAATTAATGTCTGTCCCAAAGTTTGTACCGGCCGCTGTGGATTTGCATACATGTCATCGCTGATTTACATGACGACCACGTTTAGCCTGCGATCCATGCTCGACACTTGAGGGTAGAGATGGACCCAGATACCCGCTGAAGGTTGGAAGGCACAGATACAGTACATCTCCAAACTCATCGGATTTGGTTGATCATTATCTAAGTTTGAGTTTAAAAGAATATTTCGCATAAAATAATAACAGTTGTTCTGCAAATTGTCAATGAAGGCGTGTTGCTCCAAATTCAGACCATCTGGAGGGAGGGCGTGGGACAATCCTGTACATTTCCGAGTTGAAGAAATTTCATGCTTTCCTTACAACAGCGTGAGTTTCGTGTTTGCTCGGCATTTTGCAGAGGCCTGTGGATATATGTCGGCTTGAAAAAATATGCTCTGTCCGGTGCAGCAACGGTATTTTGTTCCAACGCAAACAGACCACAAACTCGTGGAGCCACTTGCAGAATCTCAACACACTTCCGGAAATAACACGGAATCATATTCGTAGCGTCGCCACGAACACACGACACACAAAGAGTCCGAGGAGGCCCCGTGTGCGTGTGGTCTAAATATACCACCTCGAAGCAGCCGTGGCAAAAAGTCTGTCAAGTGGGCCGTGACGGAGCTACAGCCAGTCCACACCTCCGCTCCGCAGGTCACACCTCCGCTCCGCAGGTCACACCTCCTCTCCGCAGGTCACACCTCCTCTCCGCAGGTCACACCTCCGCTCCGCAGGTCACACCTCCGCTCCGTAGGTCACACCTCCGCTCCGCAGGTCACACCTCCGATCCGCAGGTCACACTTCCGCTCCGCAGGTCACACCTCCTCTCCGCAGGTCACACCTCCTCTCCGCAGGTCACACCTCCGCTCCGCAGGTCACACCTCCGCTCCGTAGGTCACACCTCCGCTCCGCAGGTCACACCTCCGCTCCGCAGGTCACACCTCCGCTCCGCAGGTCACACCTCCGCTCCGCAGGTCACACCTCCGCTCCGCAGGTCACACCTCCTCTCCGCAGGTCACACCTCCTCTCCGCAGGTCACACCTCCGCTCCGCAGGTCACACCTCCGCTCCGTAGGTCACACCTCCGCTCCGCAGGTCACACCTCCGATCCGCAGGTCACACTTCCGCTCCGCAGGTCACACCTCCGCTCCGTAGGTCACACCTCCGCTCCGCAGGTCACACCTCCGCTCCGCAGGTCACACCTCCGCTCCGTAGGTCACACCTCCGCTCCGCAGTCTACACCTCCGATCCGCAGGTCACACCTCCGCTCCGCAGGTCACGCCTCCGCTCCGCAGGTCACACCTCCAGTCCGCAGGTCACACCTCCGTTCCGCAGATCAAATCGATCCATCGTCCCATCCGGCGGCCATCCTGCCGACCTACACAAGCACGGCGACCTTGAAGTACGCTTTGTCCAGCCGCGCGACGACGCCCTCGTCTCTGACCACCTACTCATCGCCCACCATCAGTCTCGCCACAGCTCGTGACCCGTATGCTTTCGTCACACAGAAGTGGAAAGGGAGAAGCGGTGCTTGAGTTGATTCATGCCACGCATCGGCACGATGATTATGCTGTTGTGCCGATGACTTGCTCGTCGTCCGCGCTCCTACCCGTTCTTCCGCGGCTCAACCCTGTCCAATTGTCAAACCCACCGGCGATATTTCGGGCTTGAAACAAACACTAAAAACGGCACCTGCAGTTGAGGCCAAGTTGGCTTTCACAAACACAAACCCTTTTGTGATTAAAATGTATCGATGCGATACATATTTGCAGATACGCATGTATTTGAGGAAGAAAAGTGATTCATACGGGCCAGGACCACTTCCATCACTAAATAAAACGCATCAGAACACAACGCCCTAAAACTGACGAACGGGCCACAAGACGTAACGAAAAAGCAAACATATTTATCGAGATTAGCAGATTTATCCAGACAGCACATTTCAGGGTAGGTAGTATCAATAGTGCCGACCGGGAAAGCCTCGCAGAACACACCTTCCCGCACAATGAGCATCAGCAAAACAATAGACGGCGGTGGATGCCAGACGACATCGATTCGTGTTTCTGACATGCACATTGACATACAAGATTCGCTTGCCATAGAAGCCACTCGGATCGGATCCATCTGCAGCGCGAGCGCTGATGTATTGAAATAATACGGCATGGGGAACGTTTATCCCCAATACACACCTAGTAACCTTGCAATCGAAGTTCAGTTTAGTTTACATCAGCTTTCATCCACCCGAAGAAGGTACGTGTGAAACATTGCACAATAAGAATGGAGGTGAAATTTTCAAGTTTATCGATTCCGCATCTGTCATCCTCCTTTACCTGTATGATGATCAATTCGCGCATGCCTTGCTCACCCTTTTATTCATAACCGTGTCGGGCACTGTTCCAAAAGCCGAGGCCGGGGCGGCCACTGTTCCCCAAAGCCGAGGCCGTGTTAGCCACTGTTCCAAAAGCAGAGGTCAGGTCGGTCTCTGGTCCCGAAGCTTAGGTCGGGTCTGTCACTGTTTCTTCCCTGGATGGATATATATATATATATATATACACACACACACACACACACACACACGCTTTCGTGCCGTTGTTTATGTAGGTGAACCAGATCGTGGTTCGCGGTCCTGACTAATTTTCATTTTTGGTACGTGGCAAAGTGTTGGTGTGGCGTGACTGTGACTGGAGTGTGTGTGTGTCTGAACCCTGTGGATAAGGAAGCTGAAGCTAGATGCTCTCTGGTTGTGCGAGAAACTATTCGTGACACGCATCAGATACCACATATGTTTGAAGTGCGATCAACGGCGGATCCAGCGAGTTTCCGACCGGATGGGATCCGATAAATTTCTCATCACCCCCTCCCCCATTTCAAAGAATGTCTTCGGATTTGAACAGCTGACCTTCGGTAGGTCCGTTTAAGGCAAAATGTTTTTTTTTTTAAATAGAATGTTTTGAGATTTCAAGAAAATTTCGTGTTGCACAAAATTGGAAGAAGTAGCATTCTTGAAGGAGCATGGCCACCGACCCCACCCCATCCTAGATCCGCCAGTGGGTGTAATGAGCGTCACAGAGGAGCCCAGCAGAAACGTTTGCTAACTCAAACAAGGGGACCTTCTGGTACTCCACTGATGACCTTTTGAATCAATTGACTCCAGATCCCGTCATACAACCATGGAAGAGGTCGGTGTAGGGCATGACATTTGGAAGATAAACTTTTTAAGATGGAAGATACAAGGATGCACTACAAGTACCTATGGAAGATACACTTTGACGCCATTCAACTGGGTGTGAAACAGTGGCGGATCCAGGAGTTCGTCAGGTGGGCCATCCAGAAGTTTGCTGCCTCCTAGACTTGAGGGCCCACCACATAAAATTATTGTGACTAGGGGGGGAGGGCGCTCCGAAAATATCTGTGCTTCGTTGCAGGCGGTATCGCCCCACAGCTAGCGCTGGTCTTCGTCGGTTTCGTAGCATGTAGACAGTTTGCACCGCATATTTTTAAAAGAAATCCAAACGGCTTGGAGAAGATGAATTCTGCAGCTAACGTGATATCAGTGACGAAGTGAGGACTTGAGTGAGGGGCCATCTGAAGCTTCGGTGCCCGCTGGACTTTAGTGTCTCTTCTCTGGCTGAGAGAAAGGGCACGAAATCCAAATATCATCTAATCACATCACTCCCATCCAAAGTTGCTCTCACTCTTTCAAATTGTACCATATCCTCCCTCTATACAACTTATAGACAAAAACCGAAAGAGGCTCTTTCGACTATTTCGCCGCTGCGCGTCCCGAGTTGGTGTAAGGCCATCGGGTTGACAGAGAGAGCTTCGGCAGATAAAAGGAATCATTGAGTCAACGAGGAGTGGTCCTGAGGTGACGAAAGGGTTACCTGAACAGGCGGAGAAGGTCCCTTACCCGGCAGAGAGGACTCTAGCCACCGGAAAAGATCCCGGGCCATTGGAAAGGGCTCCGAGCCGACACGATAGGCACCCCTGTCGACAGAGGGATCCAAGCCTTTATGAAGGGCCTTGGGCTGACGGGGGAAGCGGATCGTTGAGAGGGCTATCGACCTGACTGAGAGGGACTCGGCCACAAAAGAGGCCTCCTGAGCCAACGAAGAGGACCCCTGGACCGTCGGAACTGGCCCCTGCACACCTGGGTGGACCCAGGGACATTGGAGGGAGTCCGAGCCTCTGTAAAGGGTTCCAGGGTCGTCAGAGGAGAACAAGAACATATTTAGGGCCCGGGACTAACGGAGGGAGCATCGGGTGAGAAAAGGCACTCGGCCTGACGGGGATGGCTTTGGAAGTGAAGAGACCACCTGAGCCAACGGTGAGGGCTCCTGAGTAGTGAGAGGGTTCATATAACTCAATATGTGTCCAGTCTATCTGAGGCCCTTTAGAATGTGTGCATCCTTTTAGGAAAATCATGTGTGCATTCCTGGACCCAGGGCAGTAGCGTAAAGATGTGGGAGGGGGCAGAGGACAGTTTCCACTTCGATAGGTTGTGTGGCCACCAATAATTGCGCCGGGATTCGGAAAAATTGCGCAAGGTCCCATAAAATCCGGATAGGGCCACCAGAAATCGCACCTGGACCCACGAAAAGTATGCTTTGGCCAAAAACGGCTCACAGGGGCCCCTGAAAATGACGCTGAGCCCCAAAGTTATAACAAGGCCCCTGCAAATCACATTGGTGACCCAAAAAATCGTTTCCGGACCCATAAATCTGACGTTGGGACTCCAAAAGTGGGACCGCTTTTAAAACTCTGGGAATATCACTGGGACCACCAAAAAAAATCGCGCCTACGCTCCCGAAAACTCCAGCATGGGCCCGGAAAATCGCGCCGGTGTCCCCCAAGATTTCGTTAGCCCCATACGTCTCCTAGGGGATTAGAAGATCCACATCGGGGTCCCACCGAAATGCAAAGGTAAAACAAATCGCGAAAAAACCGCACTGGGGCTCCAAATTTCGCATCAGAGCCCACACGAATTGGCGTCGAAGCTCCACGTAAAGACAGTGAGGCCCAGGAAACTCGCGCCGGTCAAATACAAAATACGCGCCAGGCGCCACAGATAATTTTTTTTTTTAAACTTCTGGATGAGGTCAATAAATAACTCGTGTCGGAGCACCAAACATTATCGTTGGGTCCCCAGATAAATACAACCTGGTCCAAAAATGTCACATCGTCACCATATAAACATGAAACCTTGGCCCCGAATTATAACCAGGGATGCGGAGCCGGGAAAATTTTGGACGGCTCCGGCTCCGAATCCGGCTCCGGGGAAGTATCCCGGCTCCGGCTCTGGCTCTTGCTCAGAATAAAATATTCCGGCGGCTCAGGCTCCGGCTCCGGCTCCGGGCAAAATATACCGGCTCCGGCGGCTCCGGCTCCGGCGGCTCCGGCTCCGGCTCTGGCTCCGTGCATCCAAAACGTGATCGATCTATTAAGTAAAAGCTAGGGGACGTTAAAAAAAGTTAGCCGCGACCACTCAGAGGCGCAAACTTCAGACAATTATAAGCAGCTTTCCCATATAAACCCTGCATCTATCTTTACCTAAACACCCGCCCCTGCCAAAATCACTTTTCGGTGTTATGCCCTCCTAAACTGACGCTCGCTTCGTGCCGTATTGGGGAAATCAGAAGAGTGGAGACTCAAATCAAAAACACTTCCCATCCCGTGAACGGTCCAAAGAAGACCATTGTTGTAAATTGTAATGTTGGACCTCATCTCTAATAAGGTACAACAACCCGTTGATGATGGAAACAATGAACTTAACTAAACTAAACATGGAACTATTGCATCGACTACTGAGGCTAGAATATGGTTATTGGTTATTCTGCCATTATTTGATGATATTTTACATGCTACTCGTATTTTAAAATTTTGTCTTTTAAAAGTAGGTTTTTTCATACCATACCATACCATACCAGGTATAATGTCTTCATTTCACGTTTGCTAATTTTGTTTAATTTACACCTCTTTCGGAGCTGGAGCTTTTGACGACTCCGGCTCCAACTCCGGCTCCGAGTAAAATGTCCCGGCGGCTCTGGCTCCGGCTCCGGCTCCGGGCAAAATGTTCCGGCTCCGGCAGCTCCGGCTCCGGCTCCGGCTCCGAGTCCGCATCCCTGATTCTAACAAATAAATTTCCGGGCCCGGAAGATCACACTAGAGCCACCAAACTTGCGTCAGTCTTCCAAAAATCGCGTGTAGTCACAAAGGAAACCTATTTAGGTTTGAGAAGCTACGATGAGGCATGCAAATATGGCGCCGTGGGCCAGGCAAATTACGCCGGGACCTGGGCTTCGAAAAGTAAGACGAGAACTCGGAAAATCGCGTCAAGCCCCAGATAAATCGTGCCAGAACTCCAAATATCGCGCTGCGCCCCAGAAATTTACGTTGAAACCCATAATAAACAGGTATTCCCTAAAAATGGAAGCAAAATCCATTGCGTATTTTGAGTGTGTTCATTGCGTTCAAGCCTACATAGTGAAGTAGATCATGGGCGCCGAATGACCGTATAGTCGGCGCGCCCTTAAGCCCAAATAATCAATCAGTCAAGTCGATCATGCTTGAGGAAGGCATCCCGCGCGAATCTTCTCTCCCCTATGTTTACGTCCCTGCATATGCACGTGCAGGTGGTGATGCATCATTGCGTTACGGAATGAAGGCTCCTAATGTGTTGAAAATTGCAATTTGCAGTTTGCAACTTACGGTCAAAAAGTGCACTTTGGAATGATATGAGAATGGGATGAGTGCACTAATTATAATTTATTGCTGAGTAGCTGCACTTGCGCACCCTTAAGTAGCTGCACTTGCGCACCCTTAAGATCACACTTCTTCTTTTCCGTCTCAGTCTTGTTTTAACCCGTCCCGTCTCGGGGGGTCTTCAACCGCCCCCCTCAGGTTTTTCTCGGATAGTGGACGAACGGCGCGCGGCAGCGCTCCCAAATTTTGCATACCTTTTTCCACATGAATTTGGCACGCTGTTTCAAAATTTTTTAAGTCAGGTAATCTAGGGTCAACGAGCTAGTTAAGGTCAAGTGAGGTCACATCCAAAGAAATTAAACCAGTCGTCACGCTTTAAGGGATACAGATATTGTAATAAAACTTTCAGCGTTTGCTTATCTTTAAGGATGCGCCAAACGTACGGGTGGATTTTCCCCGTTTTTGACTACATATAAATTTTGCGTATTTGCCAAATTGCAGTTCAAATAGAGGATTCTGGCTAAAGTAAGCATTTTTTATTAGGGCAAGTTGACTTCCAACAACGTTTCTCGGTCTGCTCTACCCATTGGAAAAGGAAAATTAATACTTGAAAACTCAAAATTTAGAAGAAAAAAATTGGGGGTGGGGGCAAAAAACAATTAAAGCCCTGGTCGATTTCGCTGTCCTTTCCTCATTCCAAATAATTCGTTTTCTTCACATATCCCCCAGAGCCAAAAACATAATGTAAGTCGTGAAAAGTCGTGAAAAGTCGTGAAAATTTAGCCCCCTGGCGACGTCACTTTTGGGGGAAATTATTTTAGGGGGTGGATCCTGACCATACTCGTCGAGCGCTTTCCGAGAACACCTCTTTCGTTTTCGTGCTATGTTTAGCATGGATTTTAAAGGGTGGTTACTAACCGCCCCCACCCCCCCGATACGGGGTGTGAGGATCTGACCGGAAAGACGGCGCGGGTTAAGAGCGCTGCATCCGCCACATTTGTACCATTTCTTTCCCTGTTATCAATGGTTCACCATATCCATGCTTTCTCATGGGAGGGTTTGTGTCATCAGACTCTTCTAACCAGCCGCCCACTCCCCGCCCAACGCTCGTTCGTCTAGCTGGTTTGCATGGTGACCCTCCCCGACCCCCGACACTGCCGGTGCTTTGTACTGATACAATTAAATAGATGCATGACCTTTGATGCAAGGATTGTCGTCGACTTGCACTACCGAGGTCATGTGTCGCCAACATCGATAAAACTAGGATGGGCCAAATTCGACGACTTCACATCCGAGGCAGATGGTCATTCAGTTTTCAAAATTATGAATGAGTTCACTGGCTCAGAACTAATTTGCGTTCAACTAAACTGTCGCTCAACTGTGTCACAACGGAGCACCAGAGCCACGGATAACGGTGAGCTTCAGGTACCACGATGCCGCACAGAATTCGCGCGCCGCTCCTTCATGCAGAGAGCTTCCTGGACGTGAAACAACCTGCCTCCAGATGTCAGGAACTCAGGTGACTACACAATGTTTTCAGACGGACACTTTCTGTCATGCTGCGTATGTCCAAGCTCTAATTTTCGGCCTCCGGAACATCGCTTACATTAGCACTGTGATGCCACTCGTTGTTATCGTTCATGCTCGTGATGCTGGTTTGTGCTGTACATTAGTGAACGGTAACAGAAGCTGACAAACAATGCTCGGTAGGATCCGAAATACATTGCATTACTTTGCATTGCATTGCATGACATTACCACCGGCCCTCTTGGGTCTGGGGACCGAGTTGTGACGTGGCTGTACCAATCCGGAGAGCCTGTGGCCGCAAGTTCAGTCGGGTTCCGGCGGCGATTATTATGCACAAGCGGCTAGCGCGCCGCCCAAGTGGGGTTTAATCCCGACCGCTTGTATGTCAGACAAGACCTACATCAAATATTGACAAAGCGTGCGCCCTCTGCGGACCCTGCGCAGGCCGGCTGAGTTGGCTCCGCATCGGGCCGCATGTGCCGCCCTGACCGACATGTCGGCACAGCTGCTGCGGCCTGGTCCGTGTCGGCACAGCTGCTGCGGCCTGGTCCGTGTCGGCACAGCTGCTGCGGTCTGGTCCGTGTCGGCACAGCTGCTGCGATCTGGTCCGTATCGGCACAGCTGCTGCGGTCTGGTCCGTATCGGCACAGCTGCTGCGGCCTGGTCCGTGCAGGCACAGCTGCTGCGGTCTGGTCCGTGTCGGCACAGCTGCTGCGGCCTGGTCCGTGTCGGCACAGCTGCTGCGGTCTGGTCCGTGTCGGCACAGCTGCTGTGGTCTGGTCCGTGTCGGCACAGCTGCTGCGGCCTGGTCCGTGTCGGCACAGCTGCTGCGGTCTGGTCCGTGTCGGCACAGCTGCTGCGGTCTGGTCCGTGTCGGCACAGCTGCTGCGATCTGGTCCGTGTCGGCACAGCTGCTGCGGTCTGGTCCGTGTCGGCACAGCTGCTGTGGTCTGGTCCGTGTCGGCACAGCTGCTGCGGTCTGGTCCGTGTCGGCACGGCTGCTGCGGTCTGGTCCGTGTCGGCACAGCTGCTGCGATCTGGTCCGTGTCGGCACAGCTGCTGCGGTCTGGTCCGTGTCGGCACAGCTGCTGCGGCCTGGTCCGTGTCGGCACAGCTGCTGCGATCTGGTCCGTGTCGGCACAGCTGCTGCGGTCTGGTCCGTGTCGGCACAGCTGCTGCGGTCTGGTCCGTGTCGGCACAGCTGCTGTGGTCTGGTCCGTGTCGGCACAGCTACTGCGGTCTGGTCCGTGTCGGCACAGCTGCTGCGGTCTGGTCCGTGTCGGCACAGCTGCTGCGGTCTGGTCCGTGTCGGCACAGCTGCTGCGGTCTGGTCCGTATCGGCACAGCTGCTGCGGCCTGGTCCGTGCAGGCACAGCTGCTGCGGTCTGGTCCGTGTCGGCACAGCTGCTGCGGTCCTGGTCCGTGTCGGCACAGCTGCTGCGGTCTGGTCCGTGTCGGCACAGCTGCTGTGGTCTGGTCCGTGTCGGCACAGCTGCTGCGGCCTGGTCCGTGTCGGCACAGCTGCTGCGGTCTGGTCCGTGTCGGCACAGCTGCTGCGGTCTGGTCCGTGTCGGCACAGCTGCTGCGATCTGGTCCGTGTCGGCACAGCTGCTGCGGTCTGGTCCGTGTCGGCACAGCTGCTGCGGTCTGGTCCGTGTCGGCACAGCTGCTGCGGTCTGGTCCGTGTCGGCACAGCTGCTGCGGTCTGGTCCGTGTCGGCACAGCTGCTGCGGTCTGGTCCGTGTCGGCGGCCACGTGCACAGTGCACACACCAGTGTCCAGCGGCGCTCCGCGGCGCCACGGGTGGCCGCTGCCGGCGCCGGCCGTGGCGGCCGGTTTATTTAGCTGATTTCATTCATTGGGAGATATTACCGACCAGCGGTACCGGTGCCATTCAAGCGTTCAAATCGTCCGGCACAAACAGGCCGACACGCGAGTGTAGAAGACGCGGCCGCCCGGTTGGCCAGGTCGGCGGGCCAGGTCGGCGGTCCAGGTCGGCGGGCCAGGTCGGCGGGCCAGGTCGGCGGGCCAGGTCGGCGGGCCAGGTCGGCGGGCCAGGTCGGCGGGCCAGGTCGGCGGGCCAGGTCGGCGGGCCAGGTCGGCGGGCCAGGTCGGTGGGCCAGGCCCGGTCCGCACACTCACTGCACTGACGGCACTGGCGGCTCGCCGCCGGGCCGACCCAGCTCATGCCGGCATGCTGATGTGGCTCGTGGGCCAGGCATGCCGATGTGGCTCGTGGGCGAGGCATGCTGATGTGGCTCGTGGGCGAGGCATGCTGATGTGGCTCGTGGGCGATGCGCGCCGGCTTCTCCGTCGCACTGTTGCACCCGCGCATCAGGCGTCCATCCACCTGAAATGTGTATCTAGTGTTGTTTATGTGCCCGCGACAACTACCGAGTGGTGATACCAATGGTGGTGGTTGTGGCTTTTACGACGCACTCAGCAGCGGAGGTCATATGGCGTCGCCTGCCTCTCACACTGGCAGGAATGGCGACACCGCAAGGAATCGAATCCCGTACCTCTGACGTGCCAGACGCTCAGCTTAACCACTAAGCTATGGACGCCCCGATGATGCCCGTGATGCCTGCCAATAAGGGGCTCATTCTTCTGGCTAATACGTATTGTGTATGGTGAATCATGTAATACGTACACATCACACTTATTGCCGCTCCACCGTCTGGAAGACAGCCACAGTTCAGGCGCATGGAAATTGGGCATCGACTGCGATTTGGGCCTAAGTGTAAGTGTTTTCATAGGTCTGCAGTGAGGGAAGAATCGGAGATACCCACGCGACGATTACCATTGTTCACTATAGGCTCCTGATTGCAAGTGACAAGCGTCGAACAGCTGGTGGAAGCGATAAGCGGATATTGACTATGGAAAACAACCCAAATCAAGTAAAAGCCTTAATGCATAAAATATCATGTGATTTTCGGTTTAAAAAAATCGGTGAGGTCGTGCAAAGTAGTACCACAGCTTCCAGGATTGATGCAGGCTAGAAGCGCGTGTAGACGAGTTAGGTAAATAATTTGGAAGTCGGTAGAGTTGTGCCCGATGTTGAATGCTCCCGTTTCTGTAAGGCTATTGCAACGTCGTAGGGCCAACGTGATAACTTCCGGAGTTGGTACAAGCACTACACCCAGGCACGAGTTCAATTTAATCTGCGTGCTGCCCACTATCTGACTAATCACACATTGTTTCTCAGAGGCGGTGCCAAAAGAGACATGTTCCTTAAACATTGTGTAGCTTAGTATTGTACCTCTGCGCCATGGGAAGAATAGATTAAAAGCGGTCTGTTCCCTCACCCCCGATCCAAAGACCGTGGCGCCGCCTATGCTGATTGGCGTAGGTGGTGATGACTGTCACATGCAATCCAGCCCACTCTAGCTCATTGTTCCAGTTAATACGCGGGGGTCGCCAATCTATATGGAATCATCTATGCCAACGCAGCTATCAAAAACAGCCTATTGAACACTGCTCAATCAAAACTGGTTCTTCAATGTCGGCTGACACATGTTACCAACGCACAACACCAAGGCTGAAGTGAAACCAACGCACGACACCAAGAGTGAAGTGAAACCAACGCACGACACCAAGAGTGAAGTGAAACAAACGCACGACACCAAGAGTGAAGTGAAACCAACGCACGACACCAAGAGTGAAGTGAAACCAACGCACGACACCAAGAGTGAAGCGGAACCAACGCACGACACCAAGGGTGAAGTGGAACCAACGCACGACACCAAGAGTGAAGCGGAACCAACGCACGACACCAAGAGTGAAGCGGAACCAACGCACGACACCAAGAGTGAAGCGGAACCAACGCACGACACCAAGAGTGAAGTGAAACCAACGCACGACACCAAGAGTGAAGCGGAACCAACGCACGACACCAAGAGTGAAGCGGAACCAACGCACGACACCAAGAGTGAAGCGGAACCAACGCACGACACCAAGAGTGAAGCGGAACCAACGCACGACACCAAGAGTGAAGCGGAACCAACGCACGACACCAAGAGTGAAGCGGTGAGCTTTGTCGTGTGTCGGGGCCGATGGACTAACCGTCTTTCAAGCAATGGATTTTAGCAAACAGGATTAATTTGGAGTAGTTATGCAAAAGCGGATAATTTCCACATCATTCCGAATGGTGGCGACATCTAAGGCAACACCATCAAACATCACGCGTATGGCATCGATCGCTCGAACAACTGATGCGAATACATCACCCACCTGCGGACAGTAAAGGGCAACACGTCACGGATGCAAACTATCTTGTACGGTTAATGACATGCAGCATGCACATGGGCGTCGGTAGCTCAGTAGTTCAGCTGAACGTCCGACATACCAGAGGTGCAAGGTTCGACTCCCTACGGTGCTCCATTCCTGCTAGGGTGAGAGGCAGGCGACGCCGTATGGCCTGAGCCGCTGAGTGCATCGTAAATCCATAATTAGCCAGGTTAGTGACAAACCCATTCACTCCACCAAATGCACAAAGTCCAGACACAAAATTTACCATGCCACACAGCACCGCAGTGTAGTGTAGTGGATTTATTTAAAATGTAAGGAATCTTGAATGTGTAGTAAGTTGGTTCATTGTGTAGTGGATTGGTGAATTACCGGCAAAATCATTCCAAATCACTTCTTCCCTAACGACAATCATGACCACACTTCACAATATGTCACAGGTACCCATCGACCTGATAAATTGAAAACGTTTTAAATCTTGATCTAGCAGTTCATCATATCGGTGAAATGCAAGCTCATTTCAAGCTTGATGTAGCGTGTCACCATGATTATGTTCACTCTTCCGACATGAGGCGGATATCATCATTGCGGTGACATGCTATAATAAATGCTGTGTCGGACATGTTTGACAACAAACAAACAACACTGTCGCCTCACGAGCACGAGTCTGATCCTCGTATTGTGTGACGTCACCGACAGTCGATTGCGGAAGTCCAACGTCGCATTTCCGCCGGCTGCAGCGGGTCGTCACGTGACACCGCGGCGGAGGGAGGGAGCGGACACCACGTCGCTGTCGCAGCGGTGCGATTCTCTTCATGCAGCTGGTGGGGGCGTCGCAGCCATCTTGGCTCGGTGTCAGTGTCTGGATGGCGATATGTTGGCTTGCTGGGGAGGGACATGTGCGTCGACTGCGACGAAAGCTAGTTTCGGTGCGGGGGCCACTGCACTAGTGCGACGGTTGGTGGACATTCTGCTATAGAGCTTCATTCTGGAATGTTGGATTAAGCACTGTACAATACATAGATTTCCATACCGTTTATTTCGCTCTGCCTAGGTATCTCCGATTTCATTTTGTTCACACGTAGCTCATCGCAATGAAGGCATTCACGATTGACATAAGTCTAGTAAAGCCATCGACGATAAATATGTTTGCTTCGCACACAACCTGGTGAAGTTTCCATTCAGAACTATCGCGCCATTTGTGTCTAATTTCCACCAAGTACGGGAAAAGATTGTATACGTTTGACCTAGTGTGACATCATAAATGCTCTACGTTGTCCGGCTCTGCGAACACCAAAACACAGAATAGTTCTGGAATGATGTCATCTGTGACGTAGGCAGCATGCAATTTTTGTTGTCCGGATAGCTGCGAAAACACCCTTCATCATGAACTGTATTCTGTTGCTTGAACCGAATCTACTTGAGAAGTGATTCGTCGCACGTCCCAATATTTCTGGTGTTCCAGCGTCGCCGTCCCCTGGATCCGCCAGGATTATCACTAGTCTCCTTTCGAACGGTTTGTTGAGCTGCACGTGGTCTCGCCTGTGTGCACCGCTTTCTGTGTGGCTGTGTGCCTGTGCAGGTGCGACTGTGGCCGCACCGGGCGGCGATCGGTGCTCCCATACGGCCGCTACTGGCGAGCCGCGACACTTGCGATACCTGCCACTACGACTCAGTCGGGGCGGCGACGCTGGCCGGCATCTGGCCGGGATCCGACCGGCGGCGGCACCGCACTGGCTGCAGGCGCCCGCCAGTTTGGCCTCGGCCAGTCAACTATGGATTTGCTCGTGAAGGCCGACCAGCCGGTCGATAAAGTGCGCCGCTCTCGCCGCTCGGGCAGAGCGGGCTGGCGGCGCGCCGGCGCTCGCGCTGCCCGCAGCGGCAGGATCGGCGCCGGCCGCCGCCCGACGCGTAGTCAGTCACGTGTGCTCGCGCGCTCGTACTCGGCCAGGCGGCCGCCGCCGCCGCCGCCGCCGCCGCCGCGTGTAGTCAGATGCGCCGGTGTCAATAACCTACGGGTGGGGCGGCTCGGCGTGCGTCAGAAGACGGCGTGGCCGGCCGCCGTCGGGCGTCGCATCGCCGGCCCACCACCGCCGGCATTACCATAACAAACGGCACGCGCCGAGCCGGCGTCGGGCCGGCCGTAGTAGCCGACGCGGCGGCGTGATGTCGACGCCGCCCTACGTCTATGCAGCACGTCCGCGTCGGCAGGGCAGCGAGCTGCCCATGCTCGCACTGAGCGTCTGCGTGGCGTAGGCCCGCCGGCGGCGGGATGTGGTGTGGTGCCACGGTGGACGAGTAGGGTGGGCCGGAATGTGATGTGTGGTTCGTGACTATTCAAGACCCACCCGACGCCTGTGATGCTGCAGGCGCCCCGACCCACGCTAACACAAAAGTCCGCCGCGACACCACAGCCATGTGCTCCCTGTGCCCGGATAGGAAATACCGCCTGCCGACTCCGCAGTCAGCTGCACGCAGCACCCATCCCTCAACCCGTGCCCCACCCCTCTCCGTCCTCGACGATCCCGTACGGGCCCATCCAGTACGTCTTGCCTGAAGTATGTCATTATTTAAATCTGGGTGATATTACATTTTCATTCAGTTCATTTATGCTTGCTTCGTTCTTTCACCTTGTACCTTGTATCCACACTAATTTACTTATCCATGTCTTGTTTATTTTTGAATTGGGAAGTTTGCTACGAGTTGCACATTCACGATGACGCCGATAAGTACGGCTGCAGCCAGTATCCGCCAGCGTATCGAGTGGGATGTCCTTGGCGTAAGGACGACGGAAAAACACAACTTGCTTTTCTGGCGGATACCCAGGTAACAACCAAGCAAATGCTCTCCGTAGTTGCGTGCTGATGGCGATGTGATCTCAGTCTGTTGACTTGGTGCGTCAGCCTAGCGGGCCTCCTGATCTTCATAAAATCTACCCCTGCAATAGTCGTATAAATCATTGAAAAGTGGCCATGCAGTGTTGCGGAAGGCTGTACTGACCATTGCTCAATTAAGACCAGGGATGCGGAGCCGGAGCCGCCGGAGCCGGAACATTTTGCCCGGAGGCGGAGCCGGAGCCGCCGGGACATTTTACTCGGAGCCGGAGTCGAAGCCGGAGCCGTCAAAAGCAGGGCGGGTCCGACTCCGAAAGACGTGTAAATTAAACAAAATTAGCAAACGTGAAATGAACACAGTGTACCTAGTATGGTATGGTATGGTATGGTATGGTATGGTATGAAAACGCATTTTTAAAAGCCAAAATGTTTAAATACGGGTAACATGTAAAAATATCATCAAATAATGGTAGAATAGCAAATAACCATATTCTAGCCTCAGTAGTCAATGCAATAGTTCCATGTTTAGTTTAGTTAAGTTCATTGTTTCCATCATCAACGGGTTGTTGTACCTTATTAGAGATGAGGTCAAGCATCACAATTTACAACAATGGTGTTCCCTGGACCGTTCACGGGATGGGCGGAGCCCCAGCCGGAGCCGGAGATGGAGCCGGAGCCGGAGCCGGAGCCGGAGATGGAGCCGGAGCCGGAGCCGGAGATGGACCCGGAGCCGGAGCCGGAGCCGGAGCCGGAGCCGCCGGGACATTTTACTCGGAGCCGGTGTCGGAGTCGGAGCCGGGATACTTCCCCGGAGCCAGAGTCGGAGCCGGAGCCGTCCAAAATTTGCCCGGCTCCGCATCCCTGATTAAGCCGATTATATAAAGTAAGCAAATGCTCATATTAAGTAAAATAGAACAAATTGGTCTGATATATTCGGATAGGAAAGGTCCAAAGGGAAGCGACGAACATTCTTACACTGGTAGGGCCGCATCACATGCACTTGTTGCAATGCTATTGTTATGTTGGTGCCATACTTGGATTTAGACGAGGATTAAAACCCCTTCGTCAATATTGGTAGGCGTCCTGACACATTAAGTATATGCTGCGAATCCTGTGCGTAAAATGTATCTGCGTATATGCTCTGTCTCCAAAGTGGGGCCATGGCTGAAATATATGAGACCAATGTGTAATTTTATTCTACTTAAGAAGAGCATTTGGTTGCCTTATATAATCGCCTTTAAAATAACCACATGCTAACTCTCCTTAGTGTTACTCGTGTTTTCCTTTGACCAAGATAACAAAAATGAAATGCAAACTCGAGGATAAAACATCCAAGTTATTAATCTGCCATGTACCTAACGTGACAACAAAATGCTTTTCAAAATAGCCTTCTTTTGTTGCATAATCCCGTGCAATCCTATACCCAGCACCCAACTCTCAATTCTCACTCAAGCTATTCAAAAACGCTTGTGCGCCGGGGAGCCTCGCTTCCCCGGTTGTTGCAATCGCCGGCACAGGCCACCAATCCTTCTCCGGCATGCTTTCTGGACTGAGTAATAACGCTTCCCTTCCTGTTCCTTGCAGCTTCACAATTGGGTGCCGGTAGCGCAATGGTTAAGCTGAGCATCTGACACGCCAGAGGTACGGAGTTCGTTTCCCCGGGATGCCCCACCCCCTTCCTGCCAGGGCGAGAGGCGGGCGACGCCATGCGCCTCGGGTGCTAAGTACGTCGTAAGACCACAAAATAACTAACTGGCAGCTACATGACCATTTGTGTGCCGCATCTTTGATCAAAGGAGGCAGAGCGGCCACTGCAGTTGATACGCCCAAGCGCCCACGGAACGAACCAAGTAACACCCTGATCGTAAATGGGTTCTACGATTTTTCCATATCATTTTTATGAGGAGTTTTTAAGAGGAGTTTTTCATAAGTATATTCTGAACTGTGGTTTTAACTCAGAAAAGCCTTATCATCTTTTGGGCGTTCATAGGCTGATCTCTTGTGAAGTTACAGGCACTTTATAAGAAAAGTTTGCGATGCTGAAGCACCCATAAGTAGGTGGGAAGCATTGCCAACGGTTGTGATTACTGATCATATATTAGATGAGCTTTTTCATCCTTTAAACTTGTCTGATGTCTGGATGTTTTCGCGGCACCAGTAAATCAGGGCACAATACAATTGGGTTGATAGCCAACTCGGTCGCCAGCTCGGTTTTCCTGAAGGGTGCTTTCGGAGTATGCTAGTGATTAAAGCTGAGTGTAGTTTATAATCTGGTCTGATTCTGACCATAGGTAGTCAGGTGACGTGCGTACATCACGTGCAATATAATTTGTTGCGATGAAGGGAGTGAAAACTGTGATTTCGTTTCACACGGTAGAGGGAAGTTATTTTTTGTCAGCTCCCAAAGGTAATTATTTTATTGTATCACTGTTATCGCTTTAATGCTAAACACTGCTGCCAATTCTTTCATTTTTAAAACGAGTCCTAGTTGAATTCATGGCACAAGGGTGAACTACTTTTCAACAGTCATGATGTTTGTTCATGTATTTAGTAGTCGCATATTTCGAGCTTCAGGACAATATAGCGCTGAGTTTGACCTTGATGAACAAGTAGCACTTTATTATTTAGATGATGAGTGTCCGAATTTTGCTCAAGATGCAGATAATAGTACTGACCAATCTGTACCACTCATGTAGCATCAATAATCGTCGATGGAACGTTTATTGAGCTGGGAAAATCGCAACATGCCAGTCTGCAAAGGATGGCAACTTCGAGTAGATGTAGTCGGTGGTGTAGGTCACCACTCCGTTCAAAGTCTGCGGGTCCCTGTCATTAGGTAGGGTGTGTGAAGCGCCGTCCGACACCTACTCACCCGTCACCAATCCGTTCAAAGTCTGCGGGTCGCTGTCATTAGGTAGGGTGTGTGAAGCGCCGTCCGACACCCACTCACCCGTCACCACTCCGTTTACAGTCTGCGGGTCGCTGTCATTAGGTAGGGCGTGTGAAGCGCCGTCCGACACCCACTCACCCGTCACCACTCCGTTCACAGTCTGCGGGTCGCTGTCATTAGGTAGGGTGTGTGAAGCGCCGTCCGACACCCACTCACCCGTCACCACTCCGTTCACAGTCTGCGGGTCGCTGTCATTAGGTAGGGTGTGTGAAGCGCCGTCCGACACCCACTCACCCGTCACCACTCCGTTCACAGTCTGCGGGTCGCTGTCATTAGGTAGGGTGTGTGAAGCGCCGTCCGACACCCACTCACTCGTCACCACTCCGTTCACAGTCTGCGGGTCGCTGTCATTAGGTAGGGTGTGTGAAGCGCCGTCCGACACCCACTCACCCGTCACCACTCCGTTCACAGTCTGCGGGTCCCTGTCATTAGGTAGGGTGTGTGAAGCGCCGTCCGACACCCACTCACCCGTCACCACTCCGTTCACAGTCTACGGGTCGCTGTCATTGGGTAGGGTGTGTGAAGCGCCGTCCGACACCCACTCACCCGTCACCAATCCGTTCACAGTCTGTGGGTCGCTGTCATTAGGTAGGGTGTGTGAAGCGCCGTCCTACACCCACTCACCCGTCACCACTCCGTTTACAGTCTGCGGGTCGATCGACATTCGCAACAGCATCTCCATGGATACGTCTCTCTCCGACTGTGACGTCATCGAGGGCTACCTCCACCTCATCCTGATCAACCAGAACCGTACGCAAGCCACCTTCAAGAATATCAGCTTCCCGAGACTGAAACAGGTCACGCATTACGTGCTTTTCTACAGGTGAGCCGTGTGCTGGCCGTTGACGGTCCATCTGGTGTCATTGTCCATCTGGTGTTACTGACGTCCATCTTTGATGACAGACTTACCGTCACTAAACTCCATCTGATGCCACTGACCTACAGTAATTGACGTCTATCAGGGGTCAGGTACTACTATATGTAGTAGTCATTAATCATCTGGTGGGATCAGTGATTGCTATATAGTTATCAGTATAGTCATCAGTATAGTCATCAGTAGTCAGCAGTAGTCATCAGTGAATACTGTATGTGATGACTACTATATGCACTAGTCATCACGTCCATGTGGTGTCACTGACCTGCTATCACTGACGCAGTGATACATTATTCGCGAAGTAGGGTGGAATCTCCCACTTACTGAACGCTGAATCGACATCCTCCACAAAGGCGTATCCATATCTTGTTTCTTGGTGCATGCTTGTGAATCATTCATTTCTCATTTCTAACTGTATTCCTTTTACAAGTGTCATGCTTATGCTCACTATAACGGATCCGAGATCGTGATAGCGAACACTCCGTAGCACAGTTCCAGGTGAAAGTATTACCTATGATGTGCTATGTTATATAATCCGAGTTTATGACATGGGCGTTTGCGTCGTTGTCGTTGATCATTGTCACCAAATTAGGTACCTCTCAAAGCACGCAAAGCGGGAACATTAATATGTACGCAATTTCCTCAACACTGGGTTTACGGGACTTAACACATTTTGTAATGTCATTATTTCCATGACTATTTCGAAATCCTGCTGTACTCGTTCTGTGTCACTGACCTGCAGTCACTGACGTCTATCAGGGGTCGCCGGTATGTAGTCATCACGTCCATATGGTGTCACTGACCTGCAGTCACTGACGTCTATCAGGGGTCGCCGATATGTAGTCATCACGTCCATCTGGTGTCACTGACCTGCAGTCACTGAAGTCTATCGGAGGGTCACCAGCTCGTAGTGGCTGACGTCCGTCTGGTATTGTTGACGTGCAGTCGCATCAGATGTCAGCCGTGACTGGTACGACAGCCATGCTTACATCTGTACATACATCCGCAGTGCAGCTGTTGACTGTAAAGAACACAGACGGGAGTTCTTGTCGATTAAAATTGGAGACATTATCAGGTTCACATTCGAGTATCAGGTGCGCGCTGCTGTCCAAAAAGAAACAACAAACCGTTGGCTCTTCCGATTGCGAGTAGCGGCAAAGCACTATCGAATCCACTGCCATTTATACCAGGGAAGAACTGATCTGAGCGAGCCGACCGAGTCCGCCCGGAGACGATGGCACAGTTTTGAGACCGTAGTAACTTGCATTTTGCTACCTTGCTTCACGTCCTAATTATCTCACTCAGGATTGAACCCGCTGACCTAGAGCCCTCCCAGCAGCAGATGAAGGTATCGCTTCAAAGTCCCTTCTAGTAGGTTGATTTGCCATTGACTCGGAAGTAGTACGTGCTGTCAGCGCGTCATTTTCTATTTGTAGTTGAGCTAGAGTTATAAAACAAAAATGATCGCATTGCCCATCGCCTGCTTTATCGTCTGATATATAGTTATAAGCCTGTCAGCTCCGAGTGGGTGGGGGGAAGCTACTCCCCTATTGGGAAGCATACTCTCTCTTGAAATAAGCGAGTGAAGCCATTGTGACTTTGGGGCTGTTTATCTACATCAATTTGGAATAATTTGGCATCCACAATTTGAAAATCGAGCGATATCTTTGTCATCAAGTGACCATATTTCTGAAGTAGTCATTTACGCATGATTCACGTAGAAAATGTCGAATATTGCGCGACCTGACATGGCGTAGGGTGACTTGTGGCCAAAATCTTGTATATTATAAAACAGAACGCATTTAGCCCCTTCCTAACTCAAATGTGAGTTTTGCGGGGAAGTTAACATTTTCTATTTGCTGGGTATTGACCTAGTTTTTCCTACACTGTGACCTCCAGAGATTACGGATCAAGGTTATCTTCTCAGGTCACGTGAATAACGTATGTGTCCAAGTGTTGTCATACTTCGTTGAAATATTTGGAAGTTGCATAGGGAGGGGGGCTGGAGCAGACCATCCAGTTCCGAGATGAGCCATACGCCCAGTGCATATGGGTTAACAAATGTGCGCCTATGCAGTTGACTGCAAAAATATGTATAATATGCAAAAATGCAGTTGACACACAAAGTCGGCTCCGTCAGTTTTACTGCATGTTGCACAAATGTTAACACAACCGCGCAACTCGACAGGGTTGTGCTGTTGATGGTTGAGGGTGCTCTTGATCGTCCAGAAGTCAGGACACCACATCATATTATGTCAACAAACTTATATTCTACATGAATGTATCACCTAGTTTTGTGAGCATCCGGCACTTCGTTTGCTATTGGGCACAGGACGTTTTCTGCAAGTGCCAAGGCTTAATGCAATACTTTTGATTGGACATCCTAGTAACCCGGCGATAATAAAACCTTGAACCGAAATGTGTACATACCATCGAAAAATTCAACCATTGGCTCATCGCTTACCTGCAGAGCGTGTGCGTCTTCCTGTCCCTTCTCGACGGCTTCACACTCTGTTGTTGCCCCTCGTGCCTTCTGCTTTCGTGAATACAGCAAAATGTGGACTTTTGTCGGCTCCCAAAGTTATGAGGCCAGTTCCTAGGTAAGACCCGTGACGTTCACGTTTGGAAGCGGACTGTTGTGAGCTTGGAACGGGCTTTGAGTGCGTGTTTGTAACACACTGTATCGTTAGCTAGGCAGGCAAGCACCAGGATGGTGTCTATATCGATTCCTTATTTCACTTCACCTCACATGTCACTAGGCTCCACCGTCCATTGATGACGTGTTAATATGCTAAGCTACGCCTAACTGTTGTGATCAGCACGATTATTTTGTTCAAATGGTTCGCTATTTATTGTTGTTATTATTTTGATGTGCAGTACATGCACAGTTCATAAGTAGTTGGCGCCCATTCTGGGACTGACGATGATAAGATGATAATAAGCGTGGGAGCAACACAAAGGGAACTCAGGTTAGAAAACGGCATGATTGAAGGTTGTTAGGTGTGGGATAGGACGCAGGACGGAAAGGAAGTCGAGCTACGAGGTACATTGTGCTGTTCAGCACATGGTCTGCCAGAGCACTGCGCTCGCAAACGATCATCTTGAGCTCAGTGCACGATTACCATACAGGTGAGACCTCAAGTCGACGAGCATCGATCGTGTCGGCCGTTTATATTGTCAATATCGGTTATTCGCTTTTTACACGATTAATTTTCCACACGATGAAGTTCAATTTTGAGTGTTGCTCCAGTCAAAAGCGTTTGCGGTATCGTTGGCGGCGGTTATATCCACGTGTTAAGTATCACCAGCTTGAGAACAAATACGAAGCGGTTTCGCTGGTGATCCTCATTTGACGTAGTGGCGTTGTGACGTCACTTTTGGTGGAGATACATTTTGGGTGTGGTTTCTGACCCCACTGGTCAAGCGCTTTCCGATGACACAACTGGTTGTTGTGTCGTCGGAACTGGTTGTGGTTTCGGACCCCACTGGTTCGCGACGTTTTCAGGCAGTGAAGCAGTTAGTTGGGTGTGGATTTCGCAAGCACTTATGGCTCATGGCGATTCATGAAGACAAAGACTCCAGGATGTGTTTTGCTCTTCACCATGTGTCGTGCCACTCAGCCCTGGCGTTGTTTGTGGTCTTGCCGGTCCTCGCGTGAAGCAATGGTCGTGTTCCCAGTGAGGTCGTGACCGTCGTCCCAGTGAGGTCGTGGCCAGCACCGACCCCCGCCACGTCTGGCGCCAGCTGCCTACCTCCTCGCGTGAAGCAATGGTCGTGTTCCCCGTGAGGTCGTGACCGTCGTCCCAGTGAGGTCGTGGCCAGCACCGACCCCCGCCACGTCTGGCGCCAGCTGCCTACCTCCTCGCGTGAAGCAATGGTCGTCATATGTGCAGATCGGTGGCATTCTCGGCCGCTTGCTCCGATCTTGCACAAAGTGGTGTCGATGTTTTATTGATGGATTTACTTGCTTGATATTGTGAAAGCCCGATGAATCGATGTTGTGCAGCAGTTATTGGAGGATGAATACAACACGCTGCAAGTTGTTTTCTGATTCTGACTACGACCGGGAATCTGACGCACAGTGGATGGCGATGGTTTGTGCTGCTTCTGTAGCTCCAAAATCATATATTTCAGGGGTGAAGATCTAGAGATTTTCAAATGATGAGTAGGTAGGTACTCGTCTGGAGGGGAGCCATTTCTTCAGAAGGGCGCTGTTGCGGTAATCCCTCGGCGCTCTCGTGTAGTACCATATTAATTAAGCGAAGAAGGGGGACTGCATTGGAGCATGCTGCATGAGCGTCTTTTTCGCTGAGGAGGGCACCTCGGGACGAAAGACCATTTAGCGAGGGCCATTTGAGTATTACAGTGTACTCGACGGGTTACCCGTTTGAGCAGATGTGTTGCTTTATACATTTGTTTTAGTGGGCAAGTGCCAATCCATGTTGGTTTTCCCTCCCCAAATAATTTTAACTGCTAACATTGAGCCCTATGGAGCGTACCATCCAATCCATTTTTATTTGGCCATTGCCTTCACATGCCCCTCGAAATAATTTTCATTAACATTCAAAGCCCGTGTGTCAGAGGGAAACCACCTTCCCATGTGGAGGGCATACGGAGCTCCTCCATCAGCCACTGATACATACATGCAGAAAAAGCGTGGATGCATACCAGTAAGCATGCCCTCTGAAAGGCATGTAAGTTGGCATGCATGTCTGAACCTACAATTTACCCATCAAATTTAAAACGCCAATCTCCAATTTCAACTTGGACATTTGATGCTCCCGAAGTGCACCGAAGACAAAGTTATGAAGTTGGTGACATAAAACATGGGTGCCTGCTCATATTCCTCACATATTCCATATTTCTTGGATTTCTTCCAGAAAATAGTTATGAAATAAATAAAGTGCGCCTTATACAACCTAATGACTGTGCTCGTGTCTTAAGTGAAGTTAAAAACTATTTCATTCTGAACGCCAATCCACGTTTGTCGTATCCAGAGTTTGCGCTTCCTCAACCGACGACCGGCCGGATTAGATTTTCCTCATCCGATTGAGGTTGGATGAGGGTAAACCTATTCCGGATGAGGCGCCGGAACGGCCGGTAGAGGAAATGGATGCTCGACCTATTCCGGATGAGGTCGCGGGAACCGACCCCTAGACAACTAGCTGGGTGACTCGTTGTCGCTCAATGGGGCCCATCGGGGGAGCAGCAGCAGCAGCAGCAGTAGTAACATCATCAGCCGCCGCCACAGCAGCCGATTCCGGCTCGGGTGCGCCATGGGTGACGCAGACCCGACCCGGGCGGCACCGGCCGCGCCGCCCCGGTCCGTTAACCGGTTCGGCGATGGCTCCACTCTCCGGCCGTGGCGCTGCCGTCGCCGCCTCTCCGTTTTCAACATGGCCGGCAGCCGCCCGCGCTGCCAGAGGCCCGCCGGGACAGGTGGCGAAACGCGCCGTCGGTCGCCATGGCGACCGTGTGGCCTGCCAGGCTCCTGCGTAGGTGACCGTGATTCCGCGAGCGGCGGCCGGATTGCGCGGCGTGCTGCTGCCGGCTGTTGCCCGCGGAGGCCGGTTCGGGGTGGCGAGTGAGGGCGGTTCGGCACCGGCCATGAGCGTGGGCCGGTTTATGTTGGGTCGCGCAAAACTGGAGCGGCCGCGGCTGGTTTGGCACAATGGCGGCTAGCCAGGTTCGGACCCGTGCACCGGTCGGTGTCTAACGCGTGACGCCCCTCGATGTTCACCCAGGCCGGTCCGTGCCTGACGCGTGACGCCCCTCGATGTTCGCCCAGGCCGGTCCGTGCCTGACGCGTGACGCTCCTCGATGTTCACCCAGGCCGGTCCGTGCCTGACGCGTGACGCCCCTCGATGTTCGCCCAGGCCGGTCCGTGCCTGACGCGTGACGCTCCTCGATGTTCACCCAGGCCGGTCCGTGCCTGACGCGTGACGCCCCTCGATGTTCGCCCAGGCCGGTCCGTGCCTGACGCGTGACGCTCCTCGATGTCCCCCAGGCCGGTCGACCCCTAGCGCGTGACGCCGTGCCTAACGCGTGGCGCTCCTCAATGTCCCCCGGCCAGTCGATGCCTAACGCGTGACGCCCCTCGACGACGCCCCTCGATGTCCACCTAGGTCGATCGGTCAGCGGTAAGACGTCTGAGGTGCCTTGTTGCAATTCTGGCGCCGCCGACCGGTGCGGTAGCGAGCCAGCAAGATTTGACACGCTCTCGGGCACACGGGTGAGCACAACTGTGCAGGACTTGGGTAGCTGAGCCAGCTGCCGCTAACTGTGCCAATTTCGGCATCTCTCGCGTGCTGTCACCGTGTAGGGGCCCAGAGCAGCCAGGTGGACTGGTGCACCCGGCCATGACCTACCCCTCTTCATCCCCAGTATCTACTGCAGACGTGCCCGACAACCTCATGCATAAATATAATGGATTTATTAGTTCTCCTGACAGCAGCTACGAACACCCAGCTTTACGTGGTGCGTGGACAAGCTCTCTTTCAGCAGCGCAGCCAGCATCTTGCTAACGTAGGGAAACACATGTTTAATGTGTTCCCCTCTCCCAACTTCATGACCAATTTCCCAATGTCAAACATAAAGTTTCAGACTACGCAGTGCTTGCAGGACAAGATACGTGGTAATCGCACCGACTTGTCAGGATATCAGGCAGGATGCAAGTGTAAGATACCAAAAAAGTTTATGACCGTGGCTCCTGTATTTAGCTAATTTTGATTAATTGGCCTGCAAAATGTTGCTTACCGAGGATGAAGCATAAAACCGACACAGGCATTTCACTACGTGGGGCCGATTCAAGGAAAAAAACTCACCTAATTGTCCACAGGTCACTTGTAGCTTGGTGGCTCGCTCAGAATAACACCGAAACTTATGGTTATAACGCAATAACGCAATTATATTGTATCACTTATGGCATCACACTATCACAAACACATGGGTGTAAAGCCCGTTTACAAGAACAGCCTTTTGTCTACCGATGCCATTCAAGTTATGCACTCAATGTAAAGAAATAAGGCAAGGCGCAAATGACTACTAATGAAGTATACTCGCTGACCGATAATCGGTCCTTAATAGTGTACCATTTCCCCGCAATGGCCATACAAAAGTGCATCTCCTGCGTACTTCGACGGCGTCAGAGGGGAGGAGCATGGGTGTAACCAAGGATTCCAAATGGGGGGGGGACCCGGGACGCTGTAAGTTTGAATAGGATAGAGGGGCCTAGCCCCGCCTCCCCAGAAAACAAAATCCTTGGAAATCAGCCACTTCTTTTTCAATGTCCTTTTCAGACACTTCAATTCAATATTCGATCTATTTCAATTTTTCAGTTTTACCAAGTTCACACGATATTTTGGGGACTAACAGTTTCACCAAAATTGGTAATTTTCACGACTTATCACTATCTATGAACATCTAGCTTTATGTCGTTTGCGCTAAACACGATTTCACGATCACCAGAGAGCAATGCTGTAAATATGATAAACGTTGCCATCTTGTAACAGGAAAAACATAAAATATTGGATGATGGTTTTATGGTGGAAAGTATGGACATGCAATATCGTTCCCATGCTTCCCTGTTTTACGGGGACACATTTCATTTTCATGACAACCAGGGCGGATATAGGGTCTGACACTGATGGTGTGGACCCCAAGCGGAAGGTGGCGTTCCAGGAAGGCCGGGAAAGGCGTCCCTCTGAGAAGATTCCTGTGTACCCGTTCTATTTTTTTTTCCAGCTGGAGGCGCCCCTATGAAATAGAAAGGCACCCATTGGAAGGAATCCCTGGTTGAAATGCTACTCGATGGATGCCCACGGGCTATCTCGATATCAGGCATGGGTAACTTTGGGAGAAAACGAAGAAACTCGGGGCGACCTAAGAAATGAGTCTGACCTTTGACTTTGAAAATGTGACTTTAATGTGATTTCTGAACAGAGTACTAGAGTACCACACGGCACGTCGAATGACTACTTGATGAAAATTGGAGACATAGCGACTAGGCGTGAGGACTTCGAACAATTTAATCTAACCTTCGGTCTTGTGGTTTGACATTGACATGTCCAAGTTTAAAATGTTACCTGAGGTGCACCACGGCCATTGTTTGGTGCCAGGTGTGGTTAGGGTAGGGCGAAGAAAAAAGTGCGAAGTGACCAAAGAAATTGGTTTGACCTTTGACCTTGGACATTGGTTATATTTCGTAACATTATAGTGCACAAACCGCGTCGAATGACACTCACGTGGAACATATTGAACCCTTAGCGACGAATCGCGAGGACTTCGAAAAATTCAAACTATCCTTTGACCCTGAGGTTTGACCTTGACATATCCCGATTTAAAAATGTTACTCGAGGGTTCCCTATGGACTGTCGCTTGATAGTGGATCTGGGTAGGCTTAAAGAAAAAAAAAGAATAAAAAAATGTGAAGCGACCCAGGAAATCAGCTTGAATTTGGACCCGTCGATATTGTTTTAAAATATTGATATTCTGATACTGCACAATACGACACGAATGTCACCACACGAATTGACACCAATTTTCTTCAAATTGAAGCCATAGCGATGGAACGCGAGGACATCGAAGAATTCAACCTTTGACCTTGACATGTACCGATTTGAAGTGTTACTGGAGTGTTCACCACTGGTTATTGCTTGATACCATAATTGAACAGGTTTGAGATTTAAAAAATTAGTGGACTGAAGGACTAGCTTGGCCTTTGTCCTGATTTTTTTTGAGTATTTAACTTTATGATACTGTATAGCAAGCCACGTCGAATGACGTCCATTTGATGGAAATTGAAGCGATAGCAACCGAACCCCGCGTTCGGTCGATATGGATTCTATCGCCATCTAATATTTCAATGTAACCTTTGACCTGGAGGTTTGACCTTGACATGTACCGATTTGAAATGTTACTGTTACAAGATGGTTCACCATAGGCTTTTGTTTGATACCATCTTTGGACATGTCTGGGTGAAACCCCCAAAAATTGGAGGCAGCCGAAGAAACAGCTTGCGTTGAACCTTGACGGTTAAAGTGGTAAAGTGAGACCTACGTAGTTCCTTCCATCGTGGTCAGTACAGGCAGAAGCATTTGTGGTGATCGATTCGAACTATCATAAACTCGTCGCTGAATGCCGATGCCAATAAAAATACACCTCTGGCTAAATCGTCGCTGAATACGAATACGAATACGAATACTACGTTAACTTGACATGCGTGCTTAAGACTGCCCATGACTTCCCTCAATAGTCTTGAAGATACCCAAGGACACCCAGAGTTGCATTTGTTCAAGGTATATTAATGTACGAGCAAGGGAATGCAACCTAAGACGTATAAAAGTCTTGCGATAATGAAATTTGTTGCCTAGCAGAGCATAATTTTCCACCCAAGCGAAAGCATATGATGGTCAAGGTTCATTTCATTAAAGAATGGCCTGGAAACAGAAATTTCTAACGTCTGCTGATTCACCGATCGGATATTTTGTGATGACAGGTAGCCTGTAAAGCCCGTGGATTGGCTAGATCGGCTTTAATATTTTTTTAATGTGATTATCTTGTATATATATATTTCTACTTCATAAATGATTGTATAATTAAGTATAAATTTGCGGCGATGACACTCGGGCTAGGGGACAGGAAAAAATTGAGGGGGACAAATCGCCACTTTTCACAAATTCGGGCACATATCCCCCCAGTGTTACATCCATGGTAATGACAGATATAAAACGCTCCCCACACCACTCATAAGCCGTGAAGCTTAACAATGCATTCGCGGCGTAAGCAAACTTGTTCAATCCACTGACCACCACACCAGCCTATCCAGATTGGATCTCCGAGTCTGAGTTAGCCTATTGGCTGTGTGCATACTTAGTAACGTCGATCGGTATGTAATCTGACCAATCATATCATAGTGTGATGAATCTGAGTAATATTGACGTGTAAATATTGAACGGCATATTTTCTGACCTGCGCGCCAACCCAAGCCGACACTGTTACCACTGTTCGGGAATTTTATCTCTGCAACAGATTCCTGCCGAGATGGACCTCAAACCATAACTGGCCCTGGCGTCATATCCAATTTTGGCCCCTACCAAAGAGTCTGGTGTGCTTGAAACGGTAGCCGAGGAAAACACCTGACTCTCATTGACCCTTAAAAAGTGGTTGCCTTCCTGCCTGTAAGGACCGCGCACAGTTAGTGCCGAGAGCAGAAGCACAGGCAACTTGCCCTTATCGGGAGCCGGGGGCCTGCCCCCTACCTCAGCAACCAAAAATGCATTAGAGCAAACGAATTTTCAGATTTTCATCACGCATGACCATAATTTTTCGGCGCGCGCGTCGAAAGAGGTCTCTGTTTCTTCGCATTTCTTGGTTCCGCCCATTCAGACAATTTTGGCTGCGTCCCTGGCCCAAGATCACTGACCTTGGACTCCATACAGCTCTAATGGGGAGTGATCTGTGGCCCTTTCATTCTTTGGCTGCGCCACTGCGCATATAAGTTAGCTAACTGAAAATTAAAATGAACGGCAAGCGGAAGCGAACTCCAGGTAAACTTACATTGATTTAAAATGCATTAAATTGCTATTAAATACATTAACTTGCTGAATCCTTTTAGATATAAGCAAGCGCTTTCCAATGGCATTATGTTCTCAGAAAGCCGCGACCCACCCACCCACTTGCTGGCTTCGTGCAGCCAATGTGTGGTCTGACATGTGCGTTGCAGCCATGAATAAACATACCTGGACCTCTAAAAAAATACACAAGTAGCTCTTATGACACACACAGGCCATAAGAACGCACAAAGGCCTGAAAGAGAGGCTGTGGCCGAAAAAGGCAACATGGTTCCAAAGCGAACAAAACGAGCGTTAAATAAAGACATCGAGATCTTCGAAAACGCCCTGACACGCAAAGAATCATCGGTGCCCAAAAAAGCAACACACTAAAACGAGGAGGCGTTTCGAAAATGCATTATGCATCTAACAAAAAAGGTTTGGAGCCATAAGACACAGACCGTAGACCAAGAAAGACGCAGCGGGTAAAAATAAAGCAATGAGGATGGGCCTCGGTTCGACAGCCATTCTGGGAGGATAGCAGCAGAGATATCAGGTGCATCAAAGCTGAGCGGAATCCGCATTTCATAACCACCAGAAAATGTGGGAAGTACAGAATTAATGATCGAATTTAATTACTCGACTTTTCGCAGCGAACGCCCATATTAAGCGTTCCAGCACATCAAATATGGCGCAAGTCTACCATGTGGCAGCAATTAGCAAAAGGCAGAAGGCCTAGCAGAAACCGTAGTATCGCACGAAGTGTGGAGTATACGCCGAATGCGCACGATGAGTGTGCACGTGCACGGACGTTGGCGTCGTGGCGACCGGGTAGTATGCAATGGAATGCCGGAAATTGGGAAATTTTACATTTTAAAGTGACGGGTAATATATTTTAGATTAAAGTTAGGGGCTTAATACATTTTATATATTCCTGTTCGTTTTAGGGTATTGTTGCTTTGTATGCACCGAAGATATTTTACGTGTCCGGGCGTTTTAGAAGATCCCGATGTGCTTATTTAGCTCCTGGTCTTTTTGTTCTCTTTGGAACCATTTTGCCTTTTGTTGCCCCAGCCACTTTTTCGAATCATTGTGCGTTGGCATGGTCCCGTGGGCCTTGAGAGCTTCCAGTGTATATTTTTAGAGCTCCATGCATGTTTATTTGGGGCTGCAACGCATCTTTTAAAGCCCTGTCGCTTTTTTGGACATTGTGCGCTTTAGAGCGTCAGTTGTATATTCGCCCCCAGTGTGCTCTTAGGGTCTGGTCTCACTGTGTTCATTTTGGGCCTCTAACGCACATTTTTGGGTCCCTAGTACGGTTTTTGGCTTCAGTGCGATTTTTCTGTGTCCCAGCCTGACTTATCGCTCCCAGGCGCATAGTTCCGGGGACCCAACGCCAGTTTTCTGGGCTCAACACGGTTTCTGTGGATCGTTTTCTGATTTTTCTCTCTGAGAGAGAAAAATAAAGTCAGAATTCTAGCCTGACTTTTCGAGACCCTGGCGCCATGCATTTGTATCCAATCTTTTTTTTTTCGAGATTCAGTATATTTTTCGGTGGCGTACACCATTTTTGAAGGCATCTGGTACTGTGTTCTGTACTCCAGAGCCATTTTTACTGACCCGGACATCTTTTTTTGGGAATCCCTCCTGATTTTGGAGGGCTCCAGCTTGCTATTTTCGGATACGGATCCTGGTGTTGTAGTATAGGTGTAATTTCAGCAGTGTGAGTTGATTTATCAAGGGATACCAAAATAAAAACGCAGATCTGGGTGGCGGAGTTAGGGTTAAAATCCGACTAATCAGGAACGATAGTGGTAGATTAGGCACCTCTACAGGAAAATTCAGTTGATCACTAATTATTTCCTTTCGAAAGGTCCCCTTTGACAAAATACCGGCCGAAATCCCAGGACTTAAATGAGCATAGATGGACCCCTTGCAAATCCGTTTCTCCCCTCCCCTTGATGCAAATATAGTTATCCCACTGATCCCTCAATAATCTTCAGAAATATGCGCCCATGGGGGCAAATCCGACATTGAGGGGACAAATTAGTCCTCACAAGCATATAAAACAGCACCCATCCCCACAAATGCATTTGTTGCCTACAAACTTCCTTTCTGTTATTACAGCCTGTATGATTAGAGGTTCCCAGCTTCCATGCATTATCAACATCATTTGCAATACGGTACAGCACAGTGAAACCATGGGCGTGACTGCGTGGAATTTACACATTTTGCGTTATGTATGCATCGCCATTGTTGCATTTTTGCATTGACATCTATGCAGTGTTGCATTGGCATTTATGCATTGTGGTTCAATGCCTGTTCTTGCCGTTAATTTATTCGCGAGGAATTCGTTATTTTAGCTTGTGTGACAGGTGCCTTGCAACCAGCACAAAATGTTGGAAAAATTCACAAATTCCTAAGATGGCGATCAGAAGACCAATGTAACCCACTTCTTGTTGTCACCTTTGCGAAATTGTTGTCTTAGGACTGATAAATGATCGCTTAAGCTTTGCTTAGGACATCAAGCTGATGGTAATGAATAACAGTGATGAAGCTAGCTATATTCAGTCATTCTTGGAGGACATAAGGGTAGGTTGATCAATGGGAGATATCTGTAAGATATGCTTAGCATCAGCCCCGCCAACTCGTTGCAATCTAGAGGCCAGGGAAGAATTCTTCTGTTCGAGAAAGCATTGAGACGTTGGTCGGTTTTGACACTTAGGTATTTATCCACATATTACTTCTGTATAACTGAAAACTGGGCCATACCCTGGTATGGACCAGTTTTCAGCAAAAAATTATTGTTATTGCGTTTTGGGTAAATAATGCACCACGCCAGAACAAACAGGACATCAACATGAAATCATGTCTCCCTTCCTAACTCATACTAAGAGCCCAAAAACAGGAGACCCTAACACAATGGAGGCCCCTTTTCGGGGAGCAGGAGGCCCCCTTTCGATCTTGCCCCCTGGAAGCATTTCGTGGCGACGCCACTGGGTTGGGCAATGTAGCATGGAACGTAATGTTCAAAATTAAGAAAAAAGATGCAGCCTAGCTCTGGATGCAAGTAAGTAATTTTTATGAAAAGTTTCTGAACAATTTTTTCCATAAAAATTCAAACTAAGCAACCGATTCTAACCTAGCTTAGCCTATGCTAGCCTGGACAATTTTTTAATTCAATAACTTCTTTTTTAATCCTGAAAGATCCCCAAAGAAATTGGATAATTGTCTAACTTACAAAACAACCTTAATCTAACATAACCTGCCAAACCTAATACCTTTGTATGCTTCATGGTGGTAAAATGTGTGTAAAACTTGTCTTGTGGACAAGCAATAATGTCCATGAAAATTCCTATGCCATGGCAAAACGTGGCTCATCCACAAGTACTTTTGGGGAAAATGCTACCTTTTGTGGCTTACCAGTTGCAGTGTCCTAAAATTACTTCACCATTAACTGTGTGGATGAAGAAAGAAGTTGCTTGGGAATAGTGAAAGATTGGAAGAAAATAAAGGATCTCCACTTAAGGATTAAAAAAGCAGAATGCTGTTGTGATACACATATTTCACTTCAGTCACATGCATTTTACATTATTTAGCTGTCAGGTGATAATAACTGCCCACACATCATGTGGCAAAATGGTAAAAACCTAAGACAAGGATGAAATAGCACAATTCCATTAACTGTGAATTTCCAGGCCACATTGTCAATTATTTTACACTGACCAGTTGTGTGGATGCCACTCTGGCTCTCAGTGTTCAGCCATGCATTCTTCTGGGCACATCTGGACTCTGTACTGAAGTTTTTCCACAAATGAAGAACATACACATGAAGGCATGGGTGGCTGTTTATTAATTCACCTGCACTGCACCAAACAATTACACATCATGCACAAATGGAATGCTATGAGTGTTATCGAATATGGAATATTCAGTGGCATTGAGGTCATATGCAGACTGCAGTGATCCATATTTTGACATTTGTTGTACTTGTGCATGCTAGCAAGCTGGTATTCTTCCAATCTGGCCGGCATCTCATTTTCGTCTCCTCAACTGCCTCATCTTGGAATCTTCCTGCAGATCACCTGGAGTAACAAGTGTGCATTTTCATCAATTATGTTGGAAAGTTTATGTGGTAGGGGACCCAGTGTGATTGAACAGTATAGTGATTACTAGGACTGGAAGAGGATCTTATTATCAGCCATAGATCACCAAATGTTATAGGCCCCATAGCATGCTGCTTCCAACTTCATCCAACTTATCACTATTGTATAATGACATCTAGCTGTCTATTGTTAGTTAAGCATGTCTTCATCCAGCAATGCAAGGAGTGTATTTATTTTAGGAGTGTGTAATTCTTTGGATGGGAAAAATTCCAAAAAGGGCTACTTTTCCGACGCTGCTTGTAACCATCTGTCGCTGACCTGAAACTGGATTTTGTCGGCGGGTAACCTGGCTTTGACCTGTAACCTGTGGCTGGCCTGAAGCTGGGTTGTGTCCGTGGTAGCCTGGCATTGACCTGCGCTGCCGTGGCTGAACGAAGGAAGATTAATCCGTGAACCATGACTTTTGATATTGAACTGTCATGCAGCCTGCTTGCATCCCCGTAGCTCTGACATGCGGTTGATCAGGGCCCGATACCCGACTTCGTCTGACCAATATGTGACGACCCCCACCTCTGACACCATGCGGGCTCCGGTACAGGACGCAGAGTCGGCGGAGTAGATTAGATCTGACCTGCATGCAGCGACTCCGACCTCTGACGCCGTGCCCGCTCCGTTGCAGGGTGCAAGGTCTGCAGTCGTTCTCGGAGATGTTCCCGTCGTTGTCTGTCATCCGTGGGTATCGCCTTTTCGACCGCTACGCGCTGATTGTGTACGAGAACCACCAGCTGCGAGACCTTGGACTGATTGCGCTACAGCGCATCATGAGCGGCATCGTGCGCATCGAGAAGAACCCGTTCCTCTGCTACCTGCGGACCATCGACTGGCAGCTCATCATGGGACAGACGGACGGTGTGATACAGGTGGGCAGAGCTGTTACTTTATATGCTTTTGAGGAGACCGGTGCCGCCTCAATGTTGGCTTTGTCCCCCCCCCCAAATTTCAACTTTTAACATGGGACCCTATAGATAGTGCTCTCAATCCATTTCGTCCCGCTCATTACGTTCGTACATTTTGCCCTCCCCCTCAATAATGTTCAGAAATGAACACCGATGTAGGTGGTTGTATTACTGCTGTGAACGCTGGATATCCTGGTGGTAATGGCGACATACTGGAGACGCAAAAGACGCACCGAGCTGTGAATAGCTTGCCATGCACGGTACATTGAACTCTGCTGAGTTTTTTTTCTCTACTCCTGACGCCCGATCGACCATTGCAAGGCCGTGTAATGTCACTCGTTTTTAGATGGACTGGTATCGATGACGATCATTGGCGACCTGGAGAACCTTATCAGCGTTGCTTCTCTGTCCTTCACATATCCTTATGTTGTATGTACACCACATCAACGTTCAACACATTTTTCAATCGCTGCATGGTGCTCTTCTGAGTTGAAAAGTCGGCCCTCGGTCGAAAAGACGCCCCTACATAACGCTCGAGTGCACTGCGCTTCCAAAAATGATCCTCAAGTTAATTGGCGCTGCTCAGACAAGTGGCAAGATTACTGCATTTGCCACAGACCCAAGGCACCTAACCCGTCTTTCAGGCCGGATCCTCGCACTCCGTCTCGGAGGGGTGTCCTTTTATGGCCCTCTAATTTTCAAACTACGCGCGGCACTAAAACGAAAGACGCGTCATCGGAACACGCTCGACGAGTAGGGCCCGAATCCGCCCCAAGAATTGTATCCCCCAAAAGTTACGTTACTAGGGGGTCTATGTGACTACGACTGACATGCTTTTGGCCCTGGCAGTTCATTTTGTGGCAATTTAGAAAGAAAAAAAAAATTAATCAGAAAAAGAAGATGATATGGACCATGACCTTAGCTTTTTTGCCCTCTAACAATCAATGTTTATTTTGTGAAATTTTCAAAATGTTGAGTTTCCAATTTTAGCTCTTTTTTGTTTGTTTCATAATGGATATCGCGGACCATACAATTTGAGCACAAGTGGCTTTACGGCGACTGGCTCCCATGAGAATGGTTACTTTAGCGAGAATCTTTGATTTTAACCCCAATTGGCAAATATTCAAAACTCATACGTGATCAAAAACTAACAAATGCATCTAGTGCGCTTCATTGCATCCCTAAAGATAAGCAAATGCTGAAAGTTTCATTCAAATATCTATCCGTTAAAGCGCAACGACTGATTGAACTTCTTCGGAGGCTACCTCCCTTGCCATTAAAATAACTCGAACCCAGATAACCTGATTTCAAAATGGTCACAGAATATGTGAAATTGTTGTGGGAAATGTGAGCAAAGTTTCGGCATGCTGCCGCGGACCTTTTTCCTCTACCGGCGGAATAATTCAGGGAGGGAAGCGTAAAAGACCCGCCCTCCCAAGACGTGCACTTTAAGTTTCGCACGCTTTGGGTTCCCGATTGAGCAAAGAGGTCGTGTCGAAGCCTCCGCTTTTTCTTAGGCTTGCTTAGCCAGCATCAATCCTTTTTGTACTTCTCTTCTTCAATCATGTTTTTTTTGCTTGTTTCATTGTTTACGTGTAGGCTGGCGTCTATCGTGAATCAAAATGATCTCATGATATATATGTATGTTGATGTATATATGTGATCACATATACACATGTATGTCTTGGACATGTGAAAAGCTAAATATATGTAAGCACGATATAATTGAAAATAGGTTTTAACCGTACATGTTCGATGGTAGCCAGTTTTTAAAACTTCTAGCACAATTATTTAATGTATCTATAAACGGCCATAAATGAACTGGCCCGCCTCTTGGCGGGAAAGTGTACTCATTGTATTTCCAAAGTCGCACGGAGTTCACTCCACCTCAAAAGGATATAGACCCATCTCACTTACTAGCTGTGCTAGTAAGGTAGTCGAGGGCATGGTCAACACACGATTGAGAAATATTCTGGAACACAGCGACCTGTTCAACGAATTTCAGTGCGGCTTTTACCGTCAAAAATCAACAACAGACAATTTCATTACACCAGTGCATGACATCAAAAGTAGTCTACGCAGTAGATGCACAACATTAGTTGCCTACTTAGTCATTTTAATCGAGTTTTGTATTCATATGTCTAATGTGTCATGAGCAGGAGGTGAACTCGTTATAAAATCATAGCGACCATTCTCAGAACAGCACTAGGTAGTGCAAAAACTAACGTATGTAGCACCAATTACGGCCTGCATTGATGGCGATTCTTTTATATAGCCAAATGTGCTGGCACGATCGGGTCATTTTGCCAGACCGGGCCAAACCCACCCTAGCTCGGCTGAGGTCAGCGCCTGACTCAGTTGGGTCAGCGCAAAACTCAGCTGAGGTCAGCGCTTGACCCAGTTGAGGTCAGCGCCTTACTCAGATTGGATCAGCGTCTGACTTTGCTGAAGTCAGCAAACCTGGCACAATTGCGACCAGAATCTGACTATGCTAGGGTCGGCGACTGACTCGACCTGACTCAGCCTGATTCAGCCGCGCCGGACCACCGCCAGCCCGGTGTGACGTCACTGGCCGGCTGGTGTTGGCCGACGGCCGTGTTCTCACGCTCTGACGGGCCGCTGCTGCAGTTCAACCACGAGAGCAGCCAGGACCTGGCCGACGCGGGAGAGTGTCCGTCCAGAAACTGCCTCAACACGTGCAACAACTTCACCGTGCACGGCACCACGCGCTCGGCCTGCTGGAACATTAAACACTGCCAGATCTTCCCCAACACAAACAGTAAGCACCGTCACATGCTCGGCATGCAGCGCTTACCGGCTCTTACACCATCGCGTCTTCTGCGACCCTCACTGCAAGGCGTTTGCAAAATATCGCCGAGATAAGACTAAGCTAAATTGTCTCCATATGGCCTATGTAGTTGATGTTCCCCTAAACTACAGAAGCTCAATCAACTTCCTCCAGCTGGATTTGGAACTGGACTGAGCACCCATATGTATTTGTCATAAGTTGTCTGAGCCCCCAGACTGGCGGTGGAGCCATCTGAACCCGTGCCCGCCCCACCGTCACGTTTGCGCCTCTGTTCCCTTGCAAAGATGTAGCGTCCAACTTCACGGACCGACTCTATCGGGTACGGTTGGCGGCTCGCAGATCTGGAGTGCCGTAAAGGGGCTGGCGTTGAGTGATGACTGAAACCACTCAACGACTCCGATCCTTCAGACCACTCGGCTCCGTTCCTACAGACTACTCGGCTCCGGTCCCACATAGTAATTGGTTCCAGTCCTACAGACTACCCGACTCCGGTCCTACAGACCACTCGGCTCCTGTCTTACGGATCATTCGACTCCGGTCCTACAGAGCAATCGGGTCCGGTCCTACAGACCACTTGGCTCCGGTCATACAGACCACTTGGCTCCGGTCTTACAGACCACTCGGATCCGATCCCACAGAGTAATCGGTTCCGGTCATACAGAGCAATCGACCCCGGTCCTACGGACCACTCGGCTCCGGTTCTACAAACCACCCGGCTCCGGTCCTACCGAGCAATCGGCTCCGGTCCTACAGACCACTCGGCTCCGATCATGCAGAACAATCTTCTCCTGGCCTTCAGACCGCTCGACAGTTGTACAAATGCCTTGCTAATGGAGAGAATACGGATTGCCTCTTTTCGTTCAGTACTTTTTGTCTTCACTCTCTTTTTGTTCCCATATCTACAGCCTTTTCATTGAGCTCTCAGAAATACTTCCGAAGACAGCATGACCATTAGTTTGCTCCCACTAAGTTGCTTGTTCAAAACGGAAAGTAAATTTATCAACCACTTTCCGAACTGTACAGAGATGTATCGTACCCACCTCCCACACTCCTATCCCACCGCATTTCGCCCTTGTCTTGGTGCATCCGTAGCCCGTCCTGCGGATTTTCTGCCTTCACTGCTTGTGATGCAGCCTTTACCATTGAGATGCGGTTACCCGCTCTCCTTCGTCCCGGTTGGGTTTACCTCGCCGTTGCCGTGTTCCGACTGCCGTCCGCCATGCCGCCTGGCCGTCGGCGCCGGGTGCAACGGTAACTGACTCTTCCGCACGCATTAATCGGCCGGTGATTTGGGCTTGTTGAAGTCCCTGCCGGCTGTGATCAGTTGGTGAGCTACGTGTTCATCTGGGTTACGCAAGGCCTCCTCTAACATGTTAACTAGGTGAGATGTCTCGCCTAGTGCCGTGAAATTCCACCTAGTGGAGTGAAAAATCCAATGTAGTTAAAGGGAGATCCAATGGAGAAGTTCCGATAGCGAATTTTGTTTCCCTGGAAAGGTGCATTTTTATCCAGAAGAAAGGTGGTAGCAAGTTTGCATCACTTATACTGAGCTCAAAGCAACGAGGAATGCTCAAATGTGAAATGTTTGTGTTAAAAATGCCTGCTACAAAGCCAGCAATTGGGTCTATTAGCAGTGGTATTACAAAAAAAAACTAGACATTTACCCACACCACAAAAGAGTGGGGCGACGCGACCCAGGCCGTATGATATGAGTGCCGAGAGCTTAGCTATGTTTCATGTGTGGGCTTTTCTTCAATGCTGCTAAAATGAAGAGACAGATGAATTTAGATGTCGTAAAAAAGACAAGGTGTATAACGTGGTGGAATGTTCATGGGGTTTTCTCTGCCACACTACCCCCCTTTCCCCAGAACCGAGGTTTTACAGATGTGCCGGGCCCCTAACAGAAATTGGTTCGGGCCCTAAAACACATCCGTAGCCGAATAAAAACGAAATGGATAAAAAACACCTAGCGAGTGCCTCGGTTCTATAGCCAATCTGGGAGCATATTTGGCTAAAGAGACTAAGTGCATCAAAGCTCAGCGCGTATCAGGATTTCTTAGCTACAAGAAAATGTGGGTAGAAGAGAACTAATCATTCAAATTTATTTATTGAATTTTTCACAGCGAACCCCAGGCGAAGCATTCCATGGCGTGAAATATGGCGCCACAATGTGGTAGCAATTAGCAAATCGTAGGGGGCCTAGCAGAAACAGTAGACGTTGGCTTACGGTAACCAACCGTAGACGTTGGACTTAGAACGTTAGCGTAGTGAGCGTGAACGTGCGCGTGCGTGCGTGCGTGCGTGCGTGCGTGCGTGCGTGCGTGCGTGCGTGCGTGCGTGCGTGCGTGCGTGCGTGCGTGCGTGCGTGCGTGCGTGCGTGCGTGCGTGCGTGCGTGCGTGCGTGCGTGCGTGCGTGCGTGCGTGCGTGCGTGCGTGCGTGCGTGCGTGCGTGCGTTCTATCAGGGACTGCATTTTTGAACGTCCCGGTGCGCCGCCAATTCAGCCACAGCAATGATGAAATTGGTGATACTTCTCTCGAATCAGTAACAGGATACCTCTTGAGCATGTGTTCGGCCTACTGTCGCCAGGATCCCATGGTATAATTTTGACTCCGTGAGCTTCTTTATGGGAAGCCCATGTTAGTCGGCGCAGGGATCCGGATGCGTATGGGTAGCGAGGCACGACCCATACCTGGGAGCACTCGAATCTGTTGAAGAACGCAAAAAGCTGTTGGGAAAGCGCCACAGTTCGCTTGAGAAGACGTGCAGTAGGAAGTAAATGAATCGCTGTGGTGTGAATATCAGCTGGAGCGACTGCTACCACAACGCCAGGTCGATGAACGATTGTGTGAGAATGGCCCATTGTAAAGCGTTCAATCAAGGGCCGTTTGTCGGGAAATGAAAAGAAGAACGGAACGAGGCCCTCGTCCCTCGTCCCTCGTCTCCATCGTCTACACAGATAGCTCTGATGCATACATGATCACGGTGAATTATGCGACGAACCATGGCGAAACATGTATTATGCGTGCATATGTTCCAGTAAAGTGAATGTTTTTACAGCCAGGGTACACCAACGCGAAAAACGAGAACAGACACAACGAAATGAAGCGGCAAAAGTACTCGCATATGTGCTGCTTCTCTGCTTGTTTTGTTGAACCAGTGGTTATGACGTGCTTCTGGAGAAGGATAGGGGTGTTTGCGTGTGCCACCAATATGTGTGGTGACTTGTTGTTTTGTCGACAGGGTGCCACCGACTATGTGAGGGCGGCTGCTCTAAAGAAAACTCGCCGCATGATTGCACCGCCTGCAGAGCTGTCGAGTTCGATGGCGAATGTATGGATGCCTGCCCGTCGGACACCTACCTGGTACGGTATCAAGCACTACGGACGTCGTAGATGTTTGGACGTGCACTGACCACGAGAAAAGGTGGTGTCCAACTATCCCGGTGACTTTAGCGTTACCATCCCATGCTGTAGTGTTGGGCGCTGCTTCCGTTGGTCGGGAGAACGGCTGGCGCCAGCTGGCCTGGACTGCAGAGTTACAGCCGTCGTCAGTAGATGTCAGGAGTTGTCTACTCGTAGCACGGGGGGGGGCAGAAGCACACCCGAGAATGTTGACGATACCATCTATGTAGCAGAGTTCCAGCTGTGCAGCGAGAGTCGCCACTGTACCAGAGGATGGTGTTTGAGTGGGGGAACTTCTACATAATACAAGGTTGAAGCCTCAAGTGTCGGAAATGTGCGACATCAGATGAGAAGAACGTCTGATGTCAATGCCCGATGAAGGTAGTCACAAAGTAACCCCAAGGTAAATGAAGGTAATCCCAGGTATCCTTTTGTCCGTAGTATGAGGGCTGGCGCTGCATCGGAAGGGAAGAGTGCATCGCCGAACGGTCTGCCGATGGCAAAGTCAACTACATGGCTTTTGACGGCGAATGCAGAGAGAAGTGCCCTTCCGGTTTTACCCCAACGGAAACGAGAAACTCCTGCGAAAAATGCAAAGGTCAGTAGTATTAAGACCTGCTTCCGTGATGTTTTCTATGTACGGCCGTCTAAGCGGGTTGGATATGACCTGCATCGGACAAGTATGGCGCGCAAATGAAGGACGCCACGTGCGGTTGCAGGATTTGCCATCCCGGGGGTGTAAGAAGGCTGGTGAAAAGTATGGATCAGCACCATTTTTCTTATGGGTTGTCTGATGGTTTAGATCATAAAACTCGCCACACGCCTCTGCGCCCATAGGGCCTGGGTACACTAATGCTACTTCGAGTGCTCCCAATAGCCCCCATGTGCGGCTCTGCTCATGCGATCATGTACCAACCAGTGGTCTGCTGTGTGTGGCGCAGGAGAATGTCCCAAGGAGTGTCCCGGCAAGCTAGTGGACTCGGCTGAGCGTGCCCGATCACTGAAGGGATGCACCATCATTGATGGAGCGCTGCGCATCCAGGTAGCTGGAGGTAAGTCAACAGCTCGGCGTCCGTCCTTGAACCCTGTCCTCCACCTGTCCTGACGGCACCTTGAGCCCTGTCCTCCGCCTGTCCTGACGGCACCTTGAGCCCTGTCCACCCGTCCTGACGGCACCTTGAGCCCTGTCCTCCACCCGTCCTGACGGCACCTTGAGCCCCGTCCACCTGTTCTGACGGCACCTTGAGCCCTGTCTTCCACCCGTCCTGACGGCACCTTGAGCCCCGTCCACCCGTCCTGACGGCACCTAGAGCCCTGTCCACCCGTCCTGACGGCACCTTGAGCCCTGTCTTCCGCCTGTCCTGACGGCACCCTGAGCCCTGTCCTCCACCTGTCCTGACGGCACCTTGAGCCCTGTCCTCCGCCTGTCCTGACGGCACCTTGAGCCCTGCCATCCGCCCGTCTTCATAGCACCATGAACCCTGCCACTCCCACCCGGTTCAGCACAACACTTCCGATCATAATCTTTACCATTCACTCGGACACAGTACCTTACGCCTTGTCCTCTCTTACTTAACTTGAAACAATTCCCATCGCTTTGGTGTATAATTTTTAAGCATTCGCTTTGTACACCCACTGACTGTTATCTTCCCCTGTCATGAGACTGCTGGCCAAGTCTGAGATTCTCCCCCCCCTCGACCATGCACAGCACAATGCTTACAATGCTTCCTTTGACAGAGAACATCGTACGGGAGTTGGAGGAGAATCTCTCTGAGGTCAGAGTTATCCGCCATTACTTGCGTGTCAGCTACTCCGAGCCTCTGGTGTCCCTCGACTTCCTCCGCAATCTCGAACTAATCAAAGGCGAAAAACTTGAATCCAAGTAAGTCACTGATGAATGACATGATGCAACCCTTATGAGCTACTTAGTCAGGGTGTAAGTCTACACAAGGGCAGTGATGCTGATCTAGATATCGGCGCATCAGCTACAGTAAGCATCTTCAGTTATGTGAAGCCTGCTGCAGGCAAGGGTGTAGCTTTGTGTCCTTCTGGGAGGCCACTTGCATCCCCACCCCGCCCCGCTCAAGCAATATTGGCTTGCCTCCCTCTATCGCAAAATAAGTTGAACTTTTAACATGGGACTCTATGAGGTATGCTGCTGAATTCATTTGAGCCGGCCCTTTGGTTTCACGTATTGTGCCCCCACCACCAATAATTTCCAGAAATATACACCTTTAGCTGCAGGAATATGCCTTGGTGGGTAGTGTGCTGTACGACCAGCGTGTGCTAGTCAAACGTACAATTGTATGGTTAGGCCTGTTGGTGTGCGTGCTTAGCTGAATAGTAAAGCTCAGGCTATTGTTGTGTCATGACGTGGACGCCGGTGGACGCTGACGTTTGTGCCTCCTCCACAGCTACCTGCGCAATATTCTAATGTCTATGTTGACGTGGGCAGGTACTATGCGCTCTACTTCCTGAACAACCACAACCTAGTGTCACTCTGGCCAAACTCAACCAACTTCAAGGTGGAGAAAGGCCGCGCTTTCTTCCATTTCAACCATAGGCTCTGTAAGGATAAGATCGACGCTCTTCTGAAGCGACTGAGTATCACCATCGCCGACGAGGGAACCATCGACGTGGGGGAGCTGACCAACGGCGACAAGATGCCCTGTGAGTGGCGACCACGATGTTTGTCCACATTATGTGCCTGTGAGGGGGAGTAGAATAGGGAGTGGCCATCGTATTGCCATGTAGAACAGTGCTGATACGATGTGGGTGGCAGGACCGACCGTGGGGGTCCGGTGTGTCTATGTGCCGTCCCATGCCCCGATGGCGGTGTGCTGTCTCATGTTCTGGTGTCTATGTGCCGTCCCATGCCCCGATGGCGGTGTGCTGTCTCATGTTCTGGTGTCTATGTGCCGTCCCATGCCCCGATGGCGGTGTGCTGTCTCATGTCCTGGTGTCTATGTGCCGTCCCATGCCCCGATGGCGGTGTGCTGTCTCATGTTCTGGTGTCTATGTGCCGTCCCATGCCCCGATGGCGGTGTGCTTTCTCATGTTCTGGTGTCTATGTGCCGTCCCATGCCCCGATGGCTGTGTGCTGTCTCATGTTCTGGTGTCTATGTGCCGTCCCATGCCCCGATGGCTGTGTGCTTTTCTCATGTTCTGGTGTCTATGTGCTGTCCCATGCCCCGAGGCCGGTGTGCTGTCTCATGTTCTGATGTCTATGTGCTGTCCCACGTCCCGATGTCGGTATGCTGTCTCATGGGCGTAGCCACGGATTCGAAATGGGAGGGGGGCAAACCAGGAACGCGGTAAGTTCGAACAGGATAGAGGGGCCCTCCCCCGCAAAACAAAATTCCTTGGATTTCGGCCACCTTTTTCAATGTAATTTTCAGCCACTTCAATTAAATGTTCATTATGCTTCAATTTTGTCAGATTTACCATTATTAAAAATGATATTTTGGGGACAGAAATGTCTGCCAAGATTAGCAGGTTTCATTATTAATGAATCCAGCCCATGAAAATCTAGCTTTGTGTCGTATGTGCTGGAGCCGATTTTACAATAATCATAAAACCATGATGTGAGTATGTTAAACGTTGACCCCTTGTAGCAGGAAAAAACAAAATATTGGACGACAGTTTTATGGTAGCAAATATTGACGTACAAATACTTTTCCCATGATTTCTTGTTCTATAGATACATATTTCGATGCCATGACAGCCAGGGTGGATAAAGGGTGTGGTACTGAGGGCGTGTATCCCCCACGTGAGAAGTGGCGTCCCACTGAAAAGATTGAATACCCGCTCCCAGTGTACCCGCTCAAATTTTTTTTTCGGCTGGAGGCACCCGCTTGGAAGGAAAGGCCGACTGCAACCTAATCCATCGAATTTTACAGCCAGAGGCGCCCCTCCGGGTGTTTTCGCAATGGCGCCACTCCAAATAAATGGCGCCCGTCCAGACAAGTGCTCCATGACAAATCCTGGATCTACCCCTGACTACAACATTGCCCTCTTTTTCTCTCTCGGTTATGAACTCTGGCAAGTTGTACAATTGTACGCATTAACTTGTAAATTCTCTTGCAAGTTTGAGAACTTCCGTTGAACCATTAACCAGCAAACAATTCGGAAAAAGTTATATTTTGTATATGTGCGGACCAGCAATGTAGCATCGTAAATTAAAAACCAGCGATGAGCTTTATGTCGTATGTGCAGGCTGTCGTATGGGCGTATGTCGTATGTGCACAGGTTCGAGCAGGTTATGACAGATTATTTGGGAAGCCTCTAGTCACATAGGATACGAGTGCTTGCTATCACAACGGTTGCAAATAAAAATAGAATTGACCCTCCTATTTCTATTACACTGAATCATAGTACGCACGCCGGACCTTCGATGCCCTTGACATTATTTTGATATATCAACATTCTGATACTGTACGGCAAGCAACGTGCAATGATACCCACATAATGCAAATTGAAGCCATAACCACAAAACGCGAGGACTCTGAAAGTTAAACATTTGATCTTGAGGCTTGATTTGACATTTGACATGTCCCGGATATAAAATTTACTCGAGGATTGCCCACGAGGGTAGGAGTGTAGCTCTTGATACCAAATATGGGTAGCTTTGGGATAAAACGAATAAATGCGGGGCGACCGAAGAAATGAGTTCGACCTTTGACTGAAAATTAAGGTGATTGTTGAACAGTTTGCTAGTGTACCACGCGGCACGTCATATGGCTGCACTTGATGAGAATTGAAGATAGCGACGAGATCCGAGGACTTCGAACAATTTAAGCTAACCTTCGGCCTTGTGGTTTGACATTGACATGTCCCGGTTTGAAATGTTACTTGAGGTAACATTTTTTAGGTAACACGGGCTATTGCTTGGTACCAGATGCAGGTAGGTTATGGCGGATCAAAGAATGTGATGCAACCAATGAAATCAGTTTGACCACCTTTGGCCTTAGACATCACTTCTATTTGGTAACATTATAATACGGCACAAGCCACGTCGAATGAAACCCGCTTGGTGCGAATCGAACCCATGCGACGAATCGCGACGACTTCAAAAATGCAAACTAGCCTTTGACCTGGAGGTTTGACCTTCACATATTTCTGTACAAAAATGTTACTCGATGGTTTAAAATGGGCTGTCACTTGATAGTGGTGTCTTGTGCCGTCTCCAATGTGCTGTCCCATGCCCCGATGTCGGTGTACTGTCTCATGTTCTGGTGCCTATGTGCCGTCCCATGCCCCGATGTCGGTGTGCCGTCTCATGTTCTGGTGCCTATGTGCCGTCCCATGCCCCGATGTCGGTGTGCTGTCTCATGTGCTGGTGTATATGTGTCGTCCCATGCCCCGATGTCGGTGTGCCGTCTAATGTTCTGGTGTATATGTGCCGTCCCATGCCTCGATGTCGGTGTGCCGTCTCATGTTCTGGTGTATATGTGCCGTCCCATGCCCCGATGTCGGTGTGCCGGCCCATGCCCCGATGTCGGTGTGCCGGCCCATGCCTCGATGTCGGTGTGCCGTCTCATGTTCTGGTGTATATGTGTCGTCCCATGCCCCGATGTCGGTGTGCCGGCCCATGCCTGTGTACGGAGGCAGCCGTCGGCTGGTGCTGACAGCTAGTCACGTGTGCCGCCGACAGGCAAACGCCTGCCGCTCTGGGTGGAGGTCGAGAAGCTGTATTCAACAAAAGTTGTGTTGCGATGGGAGAACTTCAGCGACCAGGTCAACGACTATCGCAACGTGCTCGGCTACTACGTGTACTACCGCGAGGCGCCAGAACGCAACATCAACCTCTTCACAGAGCGGAACGCGTGCGGCGGAGACTCGTGAGTACGCTCTAGACACCCACAGGTGTGTGTCGGTGTTGACACGAGACCGCGGCTAGGACGGTGCGCCGCTGGGCGTGCCGGCCGACATTGATAGATGCCGACAGGGTGTAGTCACGTGGACCGCCGACAGGGTGTAGTCACGTGGACCGCCGACAGGGTGTAGTCACGTGGACCGCCGACAGAGTGTAGTCACGTGGACCGCCGACGGGGTGTAGTCACGTGGACCGCCGACAGGGTGTAGTCACGTGGACCGCCGACAGAGTGTAGTCACGTGGACCGCCGACGGGGTGTAGTCACGTGGACCGCCGACAGGTAACCGCCTGCCGCTGCCGCATTTTCTCATCTGTCACACCGCCAGGCACGCACCCAGGATTGTCCCATGTGGAGCCCGGACCGAAAAGGGCACTAGGCCGGCTCCCGGGGCACTTTGCGGCCCGGGAAACACTGGAAGGTTTGCTGACCGGGGGGGGGGCGTGAATTTTCCATGGGGCGCGTTATATGTTGTAGCACCGAACTCTTGTGTTTACACTATTTCCAAAAACATGCAGCCTGCATGCATTATGTCGTGAGATGAAGGTTGCCCGCTTACCTTTGATGTAAAAGTACGCAGGATGTGGATTTCTGGAAAGGATGATAACAGCTGACTTGGCAACCTATCAAAATATTAAGCCATGTACCTTAGGCAAATATTGTAATATTTTGTGTCAGACACTTGCTCCCTCTGACTGCTCATCAGACTCAAATCAGACATCCTCCAGCCAAAACCCTTCGTTTCAGAGCCGCATACGAAAGTGAAAATGGGTACATTTACGGTACACTTTTGACCAGTGTTTCAAGCCAAACAAAAGCACAAGCAGACTAAATACCACTGATTCAGATTTTCTCGTGATTTGTAGTTAATAACTGGGCAAAGCAATTGGGAATTGCATGCTTTACTTGACCCAAAACCGATAAGTTACTTCCAAAAGCACACACAATGCTCCTTAAACATAGTACACCACGCCATGTGTTGAAATGTCTTCTGAAACAAAGAAATGGAGGCATAGATGTTTTTAATCAATTCTTAACCGCCACATGGCTTCATGCAGCAGAATCACGGTTACCTGGCTTCTCTAAAAAGCGGAATTTGGCTGAAACTGAACGACCCGTTACTCTGCAACGCCTGAATGTGCCGCTGGAATCAATATTCTATCCATAATTAGTTTCTGCCTACCACCAGCAGGTAGCCATTCTTGGTCGCCGATTCCGGAGAATTTCATATCCGTCTATTATTATCCGTGATATGGGATATAATGCTATGTTTTTTAGTGAACCGGTACGTACCTTAAACATTAGTTTTTGACACCCCGGACGCGGTGCACAGATGGCAAGATAGGATGCCCGGACAAATGGCGTGCTGCTGCTTGATCCCAACAGAAACTGCTGGTCCGGCGGTGACGTGCGTGTATCCAGTGCCTGCTCATCTGTCCACAGGTGGAAGATGCTGGATTTCAGCGACGACCTTTCGGCGAACAACACCGTCCTGACCCAGATGATCGTCAAGCTGGAGCCGTTCACCCAGTACGCCTTCTATGTGGAGACGCTGATGGCTGATGCTGGGCCCAATGCCAAGACTGGCCAGTCCAACATCACCTACTTCACCACATTGCCCATGAGTGAGTCACACTTCCTCTTGGAATATGTATACCGTGTGATTGAGTTGCCCTCTTCTTGTGTGAAGCTGTGTTGTCTTGTAGATGTGCTCCAGGATGGTTTTACCGCATCCTTCTCGATGATAGTTGGTTCGATGTAGTGCGGTCGATCTGCATTGAAATGCAAGCAGCGAGCCTGGCTGATATTCGGCGAATGTCTTTAACAATTGGCTTTTTGCAATTGGCTGGAGATGATTTGTTTGCTTCTTTGACTGCTTGCGTGGCTGCTTGAACTCCCACCTAGGGATGGTTTGCGTTTTGAGAGCATGGAAACGTTGCGCATTGTGTGGTCTTCCCGCTTTCGTCCACCCGGTGACTTAGTTCTATTGTGCAATAAATTGGGCCATTGAAATGAAGCTATTTTGGAAGCCTATTCCACGTAGTATTTATTGCCGAACGCATTAAGTCACCCAACACAGGCCCATGCCCCCATAGCAAGAAACCCTGGCTTTTCTACTCTTCTGTACTTCTTTGACATGCCAACCTCATTTGTGCCGTCATCCCATTGGAAATTTCTCAATGGAAACACACTGATCTGGTCATCAAGCATTCGTTGCGCTGTATGATTGTAAAACGGAGGTAACTGAGGAAAACATGAACTTCAGCCAACCTTGATTTACGACTAACTCCTGCTTTGTCCCTTTGTAATGAGTCTGCGACCATGGATGTCGATTGGTATGACCATGGATGTCGATTCGTATGCTTTTGAGGGCGTCCTGCCTTCCCCACCAATGTTGCGTTTCTTCCCAATAGTTTCACCTTTTGCCATGTAACCTTAACATAGGACCATCCACCAATGCATTCCGCCAGCCCATGGCTTCCATATGTTCACCCACCCTCAATAATTTTCCGAAATCAACTTCCCTGTCTGCATCGCTCAGGAAAAGCCCCACCGGGAATGGCGCGCAGCTGTTCCTTGGGTCCGTGCGACTGGTGTGGCTCCCAAGCGAGCGTGTGTCCACCGATGACGTCACAGGACTCCGTCTGCAGGGCCAACGGTTCCCCGCAACCTCAAGGTGGTGGCGATCGAGCCGCGGGTCGACGCGTCTGGTCAGAATGAAGCCTCTCTACTCATCAAGTGGGATCCTCCAGCGCGTCCCAACGGCATCATAGTGCAGTACATCGTGCGTGCGCACAACAATCCCGAACAGCTCGACCCCAACTTTGACTTTTGCCAGGATACCACCGGTAAGTGAACGTCAACGGGGTGGGCGACCGAAAGTGAGTGCGTAGTCTCAGTGTAGGATGGTAAGGTAATCTCTTTTGGCAATTGAATCATCACAAAACACGACGTAATGACTACGATTCTGAGGGTAATGACCGTGAGGCTGAGGGTAATGCCTGCGATGCTGAGGGTAACGACCGCGATGCTGATGGTAATGACCGCGATGCTGACGGTTTTGGACGCGATGCTGAGGATGATCATCCTGCAAGTGATGGCTTTTCAATCAAAGGACACCAGTTCTATGATGTAAACATTGTCAGCGCTTACCAAGAACGTCTGTTGTTTGGTAAGACGAGTAGTGATCCATGCCTATTTTCAGCATCCGGGTTCAGTGCCAAGTGAATGGAACCGATTACAATGTTAGCAGTGTTAACCGATACAAAGTTAGCGGTTCCGCGGTTTCGCAAGCAAATACGTTCGCTAATTTGGACTAAATTTCTTCTGGCGGAGCCGCCTTCCGTTTTCACGTTCGTCAGCTCTCGGCGCATCTTAGGCGACGATGGGACGGACCAAACATGTTTGCCCTTACACTTTTGGCGTATTTATTACGATTTTACACATGAAACTACGCCAATACGAAATGTCTAGACTGATCACACCTATCAGCGAGGTGAATATACGATTTGATCACGTCGGTGATTTTCGTTTTTTTATCGCAATCGAAAAACGCAATCGAGTTTATTTACGCAATCGATTGCTTTGCTGCTGAACACAGAGCAGGGACTCAAAATTTGAAGGCGCAACATCGAATTGTATGTACATGCTCGAAGTAGATTTACTTATTTCTGAAATTACTCCACTTGCACGAAAATTGAACACAATCAGGTGCATATCGACAGGGTCAACCAAGATGTGGCAGTTGCGTTCTGTCGTCAACTTTTCGGCCGCGATGGGGTATCCGATGCTTGGTCTGCAGCATTGAAGCCCATAATTGGTAAAATAAGCGTATCAGATTAATATGGAAGGTATTAATCGTTCTTGGATCGGGATTGTACTCTGAATTCGCTACTGGCTCAGGGCGTAAGCGCATGCTGAACGGCAGTTGTGAACCACACAAGCTCTGCAGCATCGTGCACGCCCCGACGACCACGTGACCAGTCTGGTGGCCGGCGGTGCGCCGACACTGGCCGTACCGCCAGTGTGTTGTGAGGCGGCTGCCGTCTGACGTGACCCGCGTCTTCACAGCGGTTCAGTCCCCGCCACTGTGGCCGTACCGCCAGTGTGTTGTGAGGCGGCTGCCGTCTGACGTGACCCGCGTCTTCACAGCGGTTCAGTCCCCGCCACTGTGGCCGTACCGCCAGTGTGTTGTGAGGCGGCTGCCGTCTGACGTGACCCGCGCCTTCACAGCGGTTCAGTCCCCGCCACTGTGGCCGTACCGCCAGTGTGTTGTGAGGCGGCTGCCGTCTGACGTGACCCGCGCCTTCACAGCGGTTCAGTCCCCGCCATTGTGGCCGTACCGCCAGTGTGTTGTGAGGCGGCTGCCGTCTGACGTGACCCGCGTCTTCACAGCGGTTCAGTCCCCGCCACTGTGGCCGTACCGCCAGTGTGTTGTGAGGCGGCTGCCGTCTGACGTGACCCGCGCCTTCACAGCGGTTCAGTCCCCGCCACTGTGGCCGTACCGCCAGTGTGTTGTGAGGCGGCTGCCGTCTGACGTGACCCGCGCCTTCACAGCGGTTCAGTCCCCGCCATTGTGGCCGTACCGCCAGTGTGTTGTGAGGCGGCTGCCGTCTGACGTGACCCGCGCCTTCACAGCGGTTCAGTCCCCGCCACTGTGGCCGTACCGCCAGTGTGTTGTGAGGCGGCTGCCGTCTGACGTGACCCGCGTCTTCACAGCGGTTCAGTCCCCGCCACTGTGGCCGTACCGCCAGTGTGTTGTGAGGCGGCTGCCGTCTGACGTGACCCGCGTCTTCACAGCGGTTCAGTCCCCGCCACTGTGGCCGTACCGCCAGTGTGTTGTGAGGCGGCTGCCGTCTGACGTGACCCGCGCCTTCACAGCGGTTCAGTCCCCGCCATTGTGGCCGTACCGCCAGTGTGTTGTGAGGCGGCTGCCGTCTGACGTGACCCGCGCCTTCACAGCGGTTCAGTCCCCGCCACTGTGGCCGTACCGCCAGTGTGTTGTGAGGCGGCTGCCGTCTGACGTGACCCGCGTCTTCACAGCGGTTCAGTCCCCGCCACTGTGGCCGTACCGCCAGTGTGTTGTGAGGCGGCTGCCGTCTGACGTGACCCGCGCCTTCACAGCGGTTCAGTCCCCGCCACTGTGGCCGTACCGCCAGTGTGTTGTGAGGCGGCTGCCGTCTGACGTGACCCGCGTCTTCACAGCGGTTCAGTCCCCGCCATTGTGGCCGTACCGCCAGTGTGTTGTGAGGCGGCTGCCGTCTGACGTGACCCGCGTCTTCACAGCGGTTCAGTCCCCGCCACTGTGGCCGTACCGCCAGTGTGTTGTGAAGCGGCTGCCGTCTGACGTGACCCGCGCCTTCACAGCGGTTCAGTCCCCGCCACTGTGGCCGTACCGCCAGTGTGTTGTGAGGCGGCTGCCGTCTGACGTGACCCGCGCCTTCACAGCGGTTCAGTCCCCGCCGAAGGTCACCACCACGACGAGGCCGCCGCTGCGGAACGTGTCCATCCTGAGTGACATCGCCGACGGCTCCGAGTGCTGCGAGTGCACTGCCGCAGACGGCAAACGGCGTGGTGGGGCGGGCCGTGCCGGCATCGACGCCGTCCAGAAGAAGGACCAGATCTTGTTCGAGAACTTACTCCAGAACGCCGTGTTTGTCAAGAAGACCACGTGAGTGGTTCGTCTGTGCAGTACGATAAGGCGAAGTGAAGTGACGTGGAATATGGCATACGCTGGACTCTGAGTCAGGCAGTGTGGCGAAGTGTGGCAGGAACCGTGTCTGTTCGTGACTGCATTGCAGCTAAAAGTGTCCAGCGATAAATAATTGGTGCACAGTTAGGTCGTATCACTTGTAAATGCTGTCGCTGTGCGTACGTCATCTGTATGTTTATTGTATCAAGCTGTTGTGACTGATTTACACAGGTCCGAAAGTAGTGATTCAGTGTGATTGCAGTGTGAAGTAGTGATTGCACAGGTGCGAAAGATAGTGATGTGTCGGCACTCCGGAGTGTGCCGATAGCGGATGCGGGCACCGTCACGTTGGGACGTCACGTCGCCACCCGTCATCGTTGGCGTCACGCGTGCTTCTCTGCGCGATCTTCAGCCCACTGTGTGATGTTGCAGCCGGGCGCCGGGCAGTCGCGGCCGACGGAGCATCAACGGCTCGGCGCCGGAAAACTCGTCATCTTCACCCAACGGCACCAGCATCCCGTCGCCATGTCGACACTACACCACGTCGGCGCACGGAAGTAGGTGCCGCCGAGCGGCCGACGGGCCCCCGTCGTTCTGACCGCCACTGAACTGTTCTTGCCTCGGCGACGTTTTGTGTGCGGCGCTGGGTGTGCGCAGCTCGCGCGTACTTGGTGTGGCTTCAGAGGCGGCGGCCATCGCCCGGCGTACGGTGGGGTGACTCGTGAGCCAGCATGCTCTGTTGTCCGATGCACGTAGCTAACTAGCTGGCACCGAACATGGACACAAGTTATGTTGTTTCTGATATAATCAGTCTGATCAGTGAGCCAGGTGCGCCAACGGTCTGAACCCTGTCAGGTATCTCCACAGCTGCTCATTTCTCCTTCAAGCGTGTCTGTCGATAATCTCACCTCAGGACACCGTATGTGATGCGTTCAACTCGTGTTCATTTGCGTACGTCAGCCCGTACCTATGGCGGCGATTGAGCGCATGTTGTTTGGGCTAGCTATTCGGTTATGTCCGGTTGCGCCCCGCCCACTTGCCTGATCCTGTCGCCAGTCCACTGTATACGCTGTGTTCGAGCCGGTATCATCCCAGAGAACATTGTCATTACAGCTGACCTGCCCCAGGTGGAGGCGAGCAGTGCACTGATGCCATTTTATGCTCCTCAGAGTGGTGCATGGACTACGAGGGCTTCGTGTTGGCCAACCACACCAAAAATGGCACCATGGTGACCAACCTGCGCTACTTTGCCGAGTACACCGTTGAGGTGTTAGCGTGCCAAAGCAACATGGAGGGGCTCTCTCACAACGGGACTCTTCTCAACAGCCTCTGCAGCCCAGCCGCTATCGCCAGCCAGAAGACGAAGAAGATCGGTGGGTGGCTGGCTGGGATTGTGTCACCTTTGCAGATGCTTGTCGTTGGCCCAATACAGTGACACCAGCTTGTCCGTCACTGAACTCCAGTGACAAATCCGGACAGCCTATGTCATTCACTCGCGCTGCAATTGTTACCTGTGAACGGATGCGCGTAGTGTCGGATCGTGTGCATGTATTAGTCGGTATGGACCAAAACTACCAATGGGCGCCAAATGACCAAACCTAGTCGATGCGCCCTAAAACTCAAGTAGCCAACCAAAACTACCGGGCAAGCGCTGCAGGATGCTACGCCATGATGTCACTGTTGTCGCTGCAGAGGGTACACCCTGGTGCCACCACAGCAGGCTGCACCGTGGTGCTGCCATCATACATAACTAGTGAATCCTCGTCCAGATGATTAACAGGCAATCAGTAGTCCGTAAATACACTATATATTTTTCAGAAGCTGGACTTATTGGGCCGCCAAAAGTTGCAAATCCCCTCCCCCTGCATTCCGGGGCTCGTGATGGAGTAAGTTGCGATGTTACCACAGTAGTAATATGATGTGTCGTTATGTTGGCATGGCGTACACGTGCCGTAGCGTGGTGTGCTGTGCCATGTCGTGCCATGCCGTGCCATGCCGTGCCATGACCGCCACGGCTGGCCCCGGCAGCCGCGGCCGATCAACTCACCCAGAGGCCGACCATCTCCAACCAGACAGCCGGCGGCCATGTCACACTCACCTGGTTCGACCCGCCCGACCCCAACGGTGGCAGAGTGCTCAGCTACATCTTCCACAAGCAGCGGATGGACAGCGAGCAAGCGGTCAGTACGTGGTGTCAGTCATCTCGCCAGTGGCCGACCACTCCACCTTAGTTCCGTTCGACTGTGTAACATGTCACATTGAAACCTGACCCTCACTCCGTCCGTGTGTCGGCTGTGGCTCCAGATGCCGCCCAGGAAACATGACTCTAAGGACTACTTTAGTTTTATAACGCTTCGTGAGCGGTCCTGTGAACTTGCAGTCGTTTTTTAGCATTTTATGAGCGCTTTATCCATATTCGATAATTTACCCGGGTTCTTGCACAGCGTGCACACTAGCAATTCCCGGGACAGTGCCCAGGGAGTGCCGGTGTGACTGGCCGGTACATAACCAGAGATAGCCGATGCTGCGCTCCTTGTACCGATGCTATTATAAATATTATGCGGAGTCGTGATGGCTATTTGTGCACAACGCTATTGTATGGTCGCCGTTTGGTGCTATCGCCAACATACCATGCGGGCAGCCTGCCATATGAGTGTGCAGTGCCGCCGTGGTGGAGCACGTAGTGAGACTTTGTACCGCTGCTGGGCCGTCTGTTGACACCTGCCCTCCCCGTCCGGCAGGAGATCCCCGGCAAGGTGCACCTGTGCCCGCTGGAGCCGTGCGAGGTGCAGCCGTGCAAGCGAGAGACCAGGCAGTGGCTGCCTGTCGGCAACATCAGTCTGTGGGTGCGCGCCCGCACGCTGGCCGGCGTGGGCGAGCCCTCTCAGATGGTGTTCTACGTGGTGGCGGTGAGTGGTGCACCTGACGCGCTGCTGCCGAGTCGCGCCAGAGGCAGGGCCGCGCCTGTTGTTGACGACTAGTGCACACGTGCTGCCTCGTGTGACGGCCGCCAATGGCACGTGGTGAAATGATGTTTCGTTCAGCATGGTCAACACGCAATCTTGCAGATGTAGGACAAAATATCGGAAAATAACAGCTACAGTCAAGTCGGTTCATGCAGCTCATCAAGCACTCTGAATACGTTATACGGCCAAGGGTACCATGTGTCGATGCTTATTGTATATGCGACAGGCGTTGACAAAGATAGGTTGAATTCCATTTTCAGTTGTTGGCCAAATCAATGGTATGTTGACAAATTCTGGGTGCCTATGATTCTGGGACAAATTGTCTATTGCACTCGAGTAGATATATCTGGCAGATAATACTACCAATATTACACTAAACTATCTTAGTGTTTGCTCTAAGTGATGCATTATCACTATGAGCAGTATTTCCTTCTAGAATGACCTTGCAATCATGCAACAGCTTTTCACCTCCACGTCCACGTCTCTCAACAGCTGATGATAATCGGATTTTTGCATCATTGTAAGGAGCGTTGTTTTAAAGCACGCATTGTGAATATTATGTTAGTTATATATAGCCGTGGCACCAACTGCGCCGCACCAGCCCAGAAGACACCTTACCCACACACATAGGGCACGCCGATTGTTGGACGTGTCGCACCAATGCACACCGATTGTTTGACGTGTCGCACCTGGCTGCCACTGACCGGCGCTGTGTACCGCCACGGCCAGGCTCCCGAAGGTGAGGTCTCCCAGGAGGCTATCGTCGGTGTTGTGGTGGGCGTGCTGCTGGTGCTGCTGGTAGCTGCCGCTGTGGCCGTCTTCCTCTACCGCCGGCTGGAAAAGCGCCAGGTGGACGCCATCTACACCAGCTGGAACCCGTACTATGGTGAGCTGTCGTGGTCAGCGACGGGCGGGCCGGTGAGGTGTACATTGGTAGGGTGCTGGCAACCATTGCTGCTGTAAAATGCATAGTCATGTGCAAGACGAGTGATTCACTGTTCACTCATTGCATACACACACGCATGCATACACATATGCACGCATACGTACACACACACACACACACACACACACACACACACACACACACACACACACACACACACACACACACACACACACACACACACACACACACACACACACACACACACACACACACACACACACACACACACACACACACACACACACACACACACACACACACACACACACACACACACACACACACACACACACACACACACACACACACACACACACACATACATGCCAACCCCACTCCACAAAAACCTCAAGGTATTTACTAACGCAAAGCGTGACAGCCCCTTCTCAGGCATCAGTTTCCTCGGAACCCTCGTTCACAGATACCTGATCGTATTTCTATGAAGCAGCTCCGGTGTGCACCGAGCGTCCAGTGAGTATGCATGGCCGGCGAGCTCACCTGGTCTGGGCCTTGCTCTGCAGTCGGTCAGATGCCGTACCAGTCGGACGGGTGGGAGGTGGACGTGGAGAAGGTGTTCTTCGACGCGCTGATCGGCAAGGGCAGCTTCGGCAGCGTGTACGATGGCACGGCGCTGCTGAAGTCACGCGAGCCCGGAGACGACACCGAGCAGCTGTACAGGGTGGCCATCAAGACGCTGCAGGAGGACGCCAACATGTACGACCGACAGGCGTTCCTCACCGAGGCCAGCGTCATGAAGTGAGTGTCACGTGGCCGACCGCTGCGGGTCAGTTCTCTGTGTGTGGACAGGCCGACCGTGGTGGGCAGGTTCTCTGTGTGTGGACAGGCCGACCGCTGCGGGTAGGTTCTCTGTGTGTGGACAGGCCGACCTTGGTGGCCAGGTTCTCTGTATGTGAACAGGCCGACCGTGGTGGCCAGGTTCTCTGTATGTGGACAGGCCGACCGTGGTGGGCAGGTTCTCTGTGTGGACAGGCCGACCGCTGCGGGTAGGTTCTCTGTGTGTGGACAGGCCGACCGTGGTGGCCAGGTTCTCTGTGTGTGGACAGGCCGACCGTGGTGGGCAGGTTCTCTGTGTGTGGACAGGCCGACCGTGGTGGGCAGGTTCTCTGTGTGTGGACAGGCCGACCGTGGTGGGCAGTTTCTCTGTGTGGACAGGCCGACCGCTGCGGGTAGGTTCTCTGTGTGTGGACAGGCCGACCTTGGTGGCCAGGTTCTCTGTATGTGAACAGGCCGACCGTGGTGGCCAGGTTCTCTGTATGTGGACAGGCCGACCGTGGTGGGCAGGTTCTCTGTGTGGACAGGCCGACCGCTGCGGGTAGGTTCTCTGTGTGTGGACAGGCCGACCGTGGTGGCCAGGTTCTCTGTGTGTGGACAGGCCGACCGTGGTGGGCAGGTTCTCTGTGTGTGGACAGGCCGACCGCTGCGGGTAGGTTCTCTGTGTGTGGACAGGCCGACCGTGGTGGGCAGGTTCTCTGTGTGTGGACAGGCCGACCGTGGTGGGCGGGTTCTCTGTGTGTGGACAGGCCGACAGTGGTGGGTAGGTTCTCTGTGTGTGGACAGGCCGACCGTGGTGGCCAGGTTCTCTGTGTGTGGACAGGCCGACCGTGGTGGCCAGGTTCTCTGTGTGTGGACAGGCCGACCGTGGTGGGCGGGTTCTCTGTGTGTGGACAGGCCGACCGTGGTGGGCAGTTTCTCTGTGTGTGGATAGGCCGACCGTGGTGGGCAGTTTCTCTGTGTGTGGATAGGCCGACCGTGGTGGGCAGGTCCTCTGTGTGGACAGGCCGACCGCTGCGGGTAGATTCTCTGTGTGTGGACAGGCCGACCGCTGCGGGTAGGTTCTCTGTGTGTGGACAGGCCGACCGCTGCGGGTAGGTTCTCTGTGTGTGGACAGGCCGACCGTGGTGGGCAGGTCCTCTGTGTGGACAGGCCGACCGCTGCGGGTAGGTTCTCTGTGTGTGGACAGGCCGACCTTGGTGGGCGGGTTCTCTGTGTGTGGATAGGCCGACCGTGGTGGGCAGGTCCTCTGTGTGGACAGGCCGACCGCTGCGGGTAGATTCTCTGTGTGTGGACAGGCCGACCGTGGTGGGCGGGTTCTCTGTGTGTGGACAGGCCGACCGTGGTGGGCAGGTTCTCTGTATGTGGACAGGCCGACCGTGGTGGGCAGGTTCTCTGTGTGGACAGGCCGACCGCTGCGGGTAGGTTCTCTGTGTGTGGACAGGCCGACCGTGGTGGGCAGGTTCTCTGTGTGTGGACAGGCCGACCGCTGCGGGTAGGTTCTCTGTGTGTGGACAGGCCGACCGTGGTGGGCGGGTTCTCTGTGTGTGGACAGGCCGACCGCTGCGGGTAGGTTCTCTGTGTGTGGACAGGCCGACCGTGGTGGGCGGGTCCTCTGTGTGGACAGGCCGACCGCTGCGGGTAGATTCTCTGTGTGTGGACAGGCCGACCGTGGTGGGCGGGTTCTCTGTGTGTGGACAGGCCGACCGTGGTGGGCAGGTCCTCTGTGTGTGGACAGGCCGACCGCTGCGGGTAGATTCTCTGTGTTCTGTTAAAGTAGTTCTGAGACTGGCTATGTATGCAGCCGTTGAGTTGGATTTTGTGCAAGAATGCTATTCACGTCATGTGTGTTGCCGTGACATGTGTGTTGTCTCGGTGTGTCGCGGCATGTGATGTGTCGTCTCAGTGTGTCGCGGCATGTGATGTGTTGTCTCAGTGTGTCGCGGCATGTAATGTGTTGTCTCAGTGTGTCGCGGCATGTGATGTGTTGTCTCAGTGTGTCGCGGCATGTGATGTGTTGTATCAGTGTGTCGCGGCATGTGATGTGTCATCTCAGTGTGTCGCGGCATGTGATGTGTTGTATCAGTGTGTTGCGGCATGCGATGTGTCGTCTCAGTGTGTCGCGGCATGTGATGTGTTGTCTCAGTGTGTCGCGGAATATGATGTGTTGTATCAGCGTGTCGCGGCGTTGTGTTGTATCAGTGTGTCGCGTCATGTGATGTGTTGTCTCAGTGTGTCGCGGCATGTGATGTGTTGTCTCAGTGTGTCGCGGAATATAATGCATTATATCAGCGTGTCGCGGCATTGTGTTGTCTCAGTGTGTCGCGGCATGTGATGTATTGTCTCAGTGTGTCTCGGCATGTGATGTGTCATCTCAGTGTGTCGCGGAATATGATGTGTTGTATCAGCGTGTCGCGGCGTTGTGTTGTATCAGTGTGTCGCGTCATGTGACGTGTTGTCTCAGTGGGTCGCGGTATGTGATGTGTTGTCTCAGTGTGTCGCGGCATATAATGTGTTGTCTCAGTGTGTCGCGGAATGTGATGTGTTGTCTCAGTGTGTCGCGGCATGTGATGTCTTGTCTCAGTGTGTCGCGGAATATGATGTGTTGTATCAGCGTGTCGCGGCATTGTGTTGTATCAGTGTGTCGCGGCATGTAATGTGTCGTCTCAGTGTGTCGCGGCATGTGATGTGTTGTATCAGCGTGTCGCGGCATGCGATATGTCGTCTCAGTGTGTCGCGTCATGTGATGTGTTGTCTCAGTAGGTCGCGGTGTGTGATGTGTTGTCTCAGTGTGTCGCGGCATGTGATGTATTGTCTCAGTGTGTCGCGGCATGTGGTGAGTTGTCTCGGTGTGTCCCGGCATGTGATGTGTCATCTCAGTGTGTCGCGGAATATGATGTGTTGTATCAGCGTGTCGCGGCGTTGTGTTGTATCAGTGTGTCGCGTCATGTGACGTGTTGTCTCAGTGGGTCGCGGTATGTGATGTGTTGTCTCAGTGTGTCGCGGCATGTAATGTGTTGTCTCAATGTGTCGCGGCATGTGATGTGTTGCATCAGTGTGTCGCGGCATGCGATGTGTCGTCTCAGTGTGTCGCG